>JBCEWC010001855.1:0-37913 GCA_038996855.1 Solanum aculeatissimum | reverse complement strand
TTTTGGTAATTATGAAAAAAGTGGGGACAAATTGAAATTTCCCATTTACACAATGGGATTTGTGTAACTTTCCCTTGTTCTAAACCTTTAACTTTTCTCAACTAGTGTCAACACTCACATATGTATTTATTAGATCAAAATTTGACATATATATAATAAATTTTTTTATTGATGGGATGTCACTTGACACCCCTCGGATAAGAGTAGCTCTATCCATGCTTTCATATATGTTTCAACGCAATAAAAGGTCGATCGGTAGAGTGTATGAGAATAATACTAAATAAAGTATATTAATAATGCTTGCATTAGTGTAACGACCAACCTATTATTATTAAAAAGGGCATCTCGAGGAAAACATCAACAACTTTTAATTTTGTTGTCAAATTAAAATTGGATAGACATAACAAAAATACATAATTTAAATTTAAAATGGACTAACATCATCCCACCATAGTAGGAATATTCCTGCTAAGGTGACACTGCTATAGAGGTGTGTCAGCTTCTATAACAAGGTCAATGAGATAGAAACTCGAAACGCGAACTCTTTTGATTTTCCCCTTTCCTTTCAATGGTAAAATAGATGGGGGTTACTTTTAAAACTCTCAAAAATCTGCTCTAAGCTTGAAAAAAAGGAAGGAATTCCAATGCAAAAGGGGTTAAAATACATGAATTTTAGGCCTATGTCTGTCAAAATTCACCTTCACAAGAGTCAGAAGTTCATGATCAGAGTTCTTCAGCAATCACTTGCCATCTAGGTAGACTAATAATTACAGCTACAAAAAACAATTGTGTTATAGTTGTGATAGCAAAAAATTCTTACTATGAAATATATATTTATAGCAAATAATTTTACTCTTTTGTCACAATAAATAAAATTTATAGCAATTTTATAGGACAAACATAATGTATTTTATTATGACAAAAGACTTAATTTATTTACTATGAAAATTTAAAATTTGTGATTGTTTTATATATTAGACCATCATAATAATATTTCTATTTAGTTACGAGTACAAAAATCTCTAGATATAAAACTAAAGTTTTTGCCACATATATTTTTGCACAAAGCTAAGAATTCATTTCTTTTGTCATAAAACACATAAATGTTAGCTAATTTATTTTTAATTTACTATGAAAAGTAAAAGTATACTATGATTTTTCCACAACTATAAAAATTAATTGCTATAAATAGATAAATACCTCCATAAATATTATTTCTCACAATTGTTTTTACAATATAACAAAACCAATAATTCTAAAACAGATCTCAACAATTTCATTACTACAAATCAAAGGATTTTTCACAAGCTTTATTAATTAGAAAAGTTGCATAATATAGCCATATTTTTTTTTTGAGATTCCAAAGTAATTATCAAGTTACATATAATTGTATTTTATGATCTCGAGAATAGTAACAATATACATTTTTTTCCACCATCTTGTTTGAGTCTGAAGCAGCATAGTCTTCGCTATCTATAACACCCCAATCGTTTTTAACTAAGATCGAACCATCCTTCATATATGCTATAAGATTGTACCCCATGATTATTAATTGAGCGTGACTATTAAAGTCAATTGCTGAGTGTGAGAATAGATTTGAAGATGAAGTGACGTCACAAGAACCCTCTAGCACAAAGTTAAGTTAAAAACTTTCTTAGCGATTGATTTTCGGTGTAAGATTTTATAAAAAAATTAGGTAATCCAATGAGTTCAAATTGTATATATATGTTAGGATCAATTTCTAAGTATTTAAAGTGTATTAGATGTGATTTAGGGTTATAAGAGATTTTTTTCATCAAATGTATTAGATGTGATTTAGGGTTATAAGAGATCGTTTTAATCAAGTTAAGTCCAAAGAATTTCTACCGACTAAGTTTTCATATGAGTTTATAGAAGGTTCAAGTTCAAACGGTCATATATCCTAGAATATAACGCGTTTGGTGGTCCATAACCTATCAAATTAAAGTTTTTCGAGTCTTCTTTCCAACGCCACCAAGATTGCATCAATCCAAGTTCAGAGTAAAAAAGTTATGATCATTTTATTGGAGACATGCAGAGTTGTCTGAAGTTCGCGATAACTCCGTGTTGACATCCCGAAGGTGCAACGTCGTGACAACTCTTAAAAAATAATTAAATTAAGAAATTTAAAAGAATTTTTAGAAAAAATAATTTAGTTTTAGAGTCGCCACCTAATTTTAAGGATAATTAGGAAACCAATTAATATTTACAAAAATAATCCGCGAACCAATTAAATTCCAGGTAAGGGTAGTCATTTCGAAGGGAAGATATCAACATCCTTTAGAATCCACAACTGTGGATCCTAGATTGAACTCATTTCAAATTGGGGAGGAGATATACAATATAATATAAATATAAATAATCACAAAATATACACAAAGAATAATAATATGAGAAACGGCCTAAAATTTGTCTAACGTCAATAATATACACAATAATGAATGAATAAAAATTAAAAGAATAAAATCCGTCTTATATACGTGGAAGACCTTGGAAATCAATGATAATTTCTTTATCGGCCAGTTTTAGCAAAAAATATAAACACATGAACTTAAGCTAAATTTTTTTTTCAAATTTTAAAAAATGGATAGATTTTTCACTGGCTAATTTTGACAAATAATATGTGCGTGAAATTAAATAACTAACATTTCTAAACTTCAATCTAAACTAAAATTTTCCATCTTTTTAAATGTAGAGGCCTCAAAATCCAATGGATAGATTTTTTTCATTGGCCGATTTTAACAAATAATACATATGTGAACTTAAACTAAAAGTTTTTTAATTTTAAAAATGTAGTAAATATCAATCTAATATTAATTTTTCCTTTAAATGGGGAGGTCTCGAAATCCGACGGATAGATTTTTCATTGATCAATTTTAACAAATAATATATATGGAACTTAAACTAAAATTTCAAAATTTAATTTAAACTAGATTTTTCTATTTTTTTAAATGGGAGCCTCGAAATCTGACAAATAAATTTTCCATTCACCAATTTTATGTAATCTGTTCTTAATATGAATCACAATAGCAACAAAAATAACAAAGTCTATTTTAAGAGAATTTTGAAAGTAACAATAATCAACAATCAATGAGCAACCAATAAAGTCAAGACAATGCATGAACCATTTGAGAATGAAAATAGTAATAGCACAATAATAAAGAAAAAGATATAAAAGAAAACAATAATAACAATAGCTTATAAAGATCAAACCAACAAATCACTCGAGATAGAAAATAGTATGAAAAGAATGGTCAAAAAATAATATTGAATATTGCACCAAACGAAAGTTTTAGTAAAAGAATATAAACACAAAAATCAACCAAAATATAGATACAGTTCTACCTAACAATGATAATGACAACAGATAAGTAATTTTCTTAAATTTATTAAAAATAAAAATATGTAAAATGACAAAGGAAAACAATTCACTGGGGTTGGTGTCCGAAACTTCGATGGTGATAGCATTATTGTGGTGGCTTGCTGGTTCTATTGTTGTGCATGGCAGGAGATAAAGTGTGGTTGATTGTTGCTGGAGTCCGTCGGGGTTCGTTGAGTTGCTGATTTTAGCTATTCACAGGTGGGATTTTGGGGGGTTTTGTTGTGCGTGAGGAAGAGGGGTGAAAATGGTGACTGAAGGGCGATGTAATGGGTGAATTTTGCCGTGCGATTTGGAGGTTTTTGATTGGATCATTGGGCTTTTTTGTGTGGGTTTTTCCCGCTGAAATTTCGGAGGTTAAGGGGCAGGAAATTGACCGAAAATAGGGGCTAATTTAGGGTCGTTTTGGTGGTTAAGGGTGGCGTTTGGGAGGCTGCTTGGCTGGTAGGTGCAGCGGCTGATTTGAGGGGGGGTTTTGGGTGTGGTAGTGTGTCGGTTTTGGGGTTGATTTGTGGCTGATTTATGGTGATTTTCCAGCGGGATTTTGAGAGGTGCGTTATGGTCATTTGGCAGTGGTGTTCCAGAGGCAAGGGTGTATTGTTGTTCGTTGTTTGGTGGCTGGATAATGGGGGTTTTGGGGCTATTTTCGGGTGTTGTTTGCCAGCATGACGGTGGTTGGTAGATGGGTGGAGGAAGGTCAGAACTTGGCGAGTTCTTAGCCGGAGGTGAGCAAGAAGATGAATTGAAATTAAAAAATATCTAAAAAAAAGTAATTTCAATTTTACTCTAGAATTTTTTCACCCCAATATTGTAACAATGTAAAGATTATATACCAATTTCAAAATCTAATGGGCTAATTACATATCTTGTACAATTTTATTTGCATAAAAAAATAAATTATTAGTCCGCGTTAAAAAATATTTAAATGAATATTAATAAATATAATCAACAGTATAAAAAATGCAATTTAAATATCAAATGATGATTTAATAAAATTAAATTAATATTTTAGACTATAATAAAAATTTTAAAATAATTAAAATTAATTAAAATTTAAAATTAAACTAATTAAAATTCAAATATTTCAAAAGTAAAGAGAAATATCGCTAAATTATTCTAAATAGCAAAAAAGTGTTCTAAACTATTTAAAAATATCAATATAAAAAATATGAATTTTTAGAAATGTTGGGTCAAAATTAGGTTTCAACAATTGTCCTTTTCTTTGGATATGATTGATGAAAGAGATCGTGAAAAAAGAAATTTGACAAATCCAATTTCGGCCAAACACATGACCTTCAATAGGAGTGTCTTGACTGTGGTGAAAGTTGTTCCTCAATTCCAAAAGTTTCATATTGTTGCAACTTTGTTGACCTGGTCTGTACCTGTGGTTTAATCAAGAATACATCTGTTTGGATATTCTCGAAAAAATGAAGATAAAACTTTATAAGTAGAGATAAAATTAAAGAAAAGGGTAGCATCACTTTCATTACTGTTTGTCATCCTCTTCCAATGCATGTCGACAATCTTCATCTGATTTTTGAAGCAAGGTGTTAGTCCTTTGAAAAGACAAATAAGATTAATTGATTGGATATGAATGCATGTCCATTTGTAGGACGAATTAAAAATGATCCATATAGGATAAAATGGATGTCCATTGGTAGGACGAAAGAAGATGATTTATTGAATGTAATATGAATGACCCTCTCAGCAATGCAAAATGAATGAACATGCAAAATGGATGAATGACCCTCTCGGCAATGCAATATGCATGAATGACTTTCTCGGAAATGCAAAATGAATGAATATGCAAAATGGATGAATGACCTTCTCGACAAAGCAATATGCATGAATGACCCTCTCGGCAATGAAAAATGAATTAATAACCCTCTCGACAATGCAATATGAATGAATGACCCTCTCGGTAATGCAAAATGAATAAATATGCAAAATAAATTAATGACCCACTCGATAATGTAAAATGCATGAATGACCATCTCGGCGATACAAAATGAATGAATATGCATGAATGAATGACCCTCTCGGCAATGCAGAGTGAATGAATATGCAAAATGAATGAATGAATGTCTCTCTCGGCAATGCAAAATGAATGAATATGAAGAATGAATGACCCTCTCAGTAATGCAAAGTGAATGAATATGTAAAATGAATGAATGACCCTCTCGGCAATACAAAATGAATGAATATGCAGAATGAAGGAATGAATGACCCTCTTGGCAATGCAATATGCATAAATGTGACACTACCACCTTAGATAGTGCGATATGAATACAATGAAAATGAAGAAACACTACCACCTCTAGTAATGTAATGTAAAATAAATGAATGCAAATGACACTACCACCTCTGGTAATGTAGAATGAATGCATGTGACGCTACCACCTCCGATAGTGTGATGTAAAATAAATGCAAATGATACTACCACCTTCCATAGTGTAGTGTAAATGACACTACCACCTCCGGTAATGCAATGTAAAATGAATGAAGGCAAATGACACTATCACCTTCGATAGCACAATGTAAAAAATGAATGCAAATGACACTAACACCTTCAATAGTGCAATGTAAAAATGAATGCAATGATAATGAAAAAATTAATGGATAGAATATGAATGAGCACTACTACCTATGGTACTGTAATATGAAAATGATGTCCCTTCATTTGTAGGATGACAATGCTTCCTTTCAGCGATACTAGAGATTTTGATGTCAGTTTTGAACTTCTGGTCATGGTGGAGACCATTTGAGGCTACCTATAGAGTTTGACTTTACTTGATAGATTTTTTGAGGACTTCCTCAAAAATTTTATCCAAGTTACATGTACTTGCATAATTTCTAATCTTGACTTGCTGGGGATGACATCTTTCTTGAGCTTTTTTTTTCTCTTCCTTTTTTTTTTGTGCAGATCCATGTACAATATAATCATAATAAAATTAATAATAATTAAAAAATAAATAAAAAATAAAATAAATTTCTTTGCAATATTTACATTTTAAAAAAATGATATGCTACTCATTTTATAAAATGAATGATCTAGTAAAATAAAATAAACATCCCACATGTATAGGATTAGACTAAAGTCATATTATTTAAAACAAATATTCTCATTTTTTTTAAAACAAAATGTGATTCTTAAGGAAAAGGATCCAAGAATCTCTTTACAAGTATTTTAAAAAATGAAAAAAGATTCAAAATCTCTTTTAAAAATATAAAAAAATGATGCTTGTTTTTTTTTCAAAAAATAAAGAATGTGAAGAAATAGTTAAATCTTGACCACAATTGATACTAACAGTTAGGAATGTATAAAAATTTATTTCATTACCCTTTTTTTTCTACTGAGATTGAATTTGAAGTAACTCCTACAGATTCAAGCAGTACCTCAAATATACTTAAGTATCAACAAGATTTGTTCATCTTACTTCAAACAAAGGTTTCAAATTATACCAATTCTCATGTGTCAAGTGCCTTCACAATGAAAGTCTTATTTCACACATGCATAAAATATTTGATTTAAGGACATTTACAAAATACGCTCTCACTTTGAAAGATGTTCAATGCATGCCATTGTGATATCATATGCTTAGACTTCATGTAAGTCTCCACTAATGTGAGAATATTTGGAATGAGATCATGTAAGGCTTGTTATTGGCTTGTAATGTAGACTTAGGGACAGGTAGGGTACTTATTTGGGATAAAAGTGACTTAATCCCTCCTTGAGCATCACATTGAATTTGTGCTTTTAACAATTGATACACATTTGACACTTGATCCTCTTTATTGTCCCTTTCTTATTGTTTCGACTTCATAAAGACATTACTTGTTGATAATGTTTCTCATTTATCTCCTCTTTTTTAAAAAGTTTTTCTCTTTTATTAGAACATTTTTCTTCTTATCTTTCTTTGACCTTGTAAGGGTATTTTTGTCTTTTCAGATTCTCCCAACATTCTTTTTTTTTTCTTTTTAGTCTCTACAAGTCTTCTTTGCTTCCTTGACTTTGAGATTTTGCCTCTTTTGCCCGTAGTAATTCCGAATTTAGATCTTTTCTCGTCATTTACACATTTTTTGTGCGCTCAAGAAGGATTGACCAAGAGGGGGATAATGCATTTGAGCACTCAAAAGGGTGATGACTAAGATGCGTTTGTCCAAAGAAAAGGCTTCAAGCTCAAAGTGGGGAAACACTAGGGATTAATGTCATTTAGTGGGCTTTAAAAGGCACAATCGGGTAAAAAAAGCCTATGATCCCGTAGATAGTGAAGTTTTATTGATAAAATTCATATTAAATATGGATCAAATCTTAAATCCGTGATGCATTGACCAAGTCAAATTATTGGTTAATGAGGTTAGATTGACATTTAAATCAAAATGATATGACTTAAACAAAGTCCAAATTACATTTGAGCTAGTTCATTAAGTCGACAAGATGATCCCAACTCAAACTCTTCAAGCCCAAGGTCAATATCTCTTGAAATATTTGGAACAAAATATCCTCAAAACCCTAACTCACACCTATATAAAGGAATCTTCATAAGACCAAAGGACACACAAAAATACATAGAGAAATCATCGTGCTTCAGTGGAGATCTGCAAGTCTTCTGCATACAAAGAAGTCTTCATCTCCAAGTGCTGAGTCGCAAGTATTTCATCGATTCAAGAACATGGTAAAGTATTGAATTGAAGATTGTGAAGAGAAGAATCAGAGGATTACATCTTTTTTTAGATTTTATAAAGATTTTAATCTTCGCACAAATTATTGAAATATAAATATCATTATTTGTCGCTATCTTCTTTTCTTGATTGTTATTTTTCAGGAACGAAATTTATTCGCTTACAAATTGGCACGCCCAGTGGGACAATCTTTACCTCTCATCTCTTCTCTTCAAAATCAAAGTCCAAGAACTATGAAATGTCTTCTGAAAAGGTCAACTCGAAATCTGCATCCACAAAAGTAATTG
Source organism: Solanum aculeatissimum (assembly GCA_038996855.1). Lineage (NCBI taxonomy): Eukaryota > Viridiplantae > Streptophyta > Magnoliopsida > Solanales > Solanaceae > Solanum > Solanum aculeatissimum. Next base: position 29,546 of record JBCEWC010001855.1, on the reverse strand, counting down.
GATCTAAATTCTTTATTGTTGTACAGAATATCCTCGATGTTTATGTAGGAAGCATTGGACCCATCACGAGGAACCAAGCCAAAATACTAGGGTGACAAGTCTCACAAATGCAACTCGAATTTGCTTCTGCCTTTGGCTCATCTCTAAAAAGCATTGAGTCTCCCACAAAAGCCGCAAAAAAGGCAATGATATTGCCAAAATGATTGAGAGGGCTCTTGCTCAATTGAGTTCATCTACCCTCTAAAAGTCATTTTTTGTAGCCGATGATGACGTTTTGAACATTGATTCTGCTCCGCATAACATATCTACATCTCATGTTTGGAAAATAGGTGTTATTTTCCATCATCTACGATGGTGATGATTGCGATGGTGACTAATTCTTCATTCGTAAAGGAATAAATTCTAAGCTTGACAAGAGCTATTGAAGGCTTGACCAAATATGTTCAAGATCAAGATGCTCGAATTGTTAAGTTAACAGATCGGGTGGAAGGCATGATGGATGATGAATCTAGTCATGCACCTGGAAAGTGTCCGCAAGTACAAGAGACAGTGGATCATCCTGCAAAGCAAGTGGAACATGCTAAGGAGATCCATGTTTTCTCTGAAGGAACGATTTCAATTGACCGGATGAAGGATTTTATCATGGGAACCATTAAGGACAAGTACGTGGTTGCCACAAAATCTTCTTTCATGTATACAAAACCATACTCTACAAGGATTGATAACTTGAAGATGCCTACTAGTTATCAACCCCTAAATTTCAGTAATTTGATGGTAAAGGAAGTCCGAAGCAACATGTGGCACACTTTATTAAAACATGCAATAATGCTGGGACATATGGGATTACCTAGTTAAACAATTTGTTTATTCCCTCAAGGGAAATGCTTTTGATTGGTACACATACCTTGAGCCTGGTTCCATTGAAAGTTGGAAATAAATGGAACAAGCATTTCTTAACCGCTTCTATGGCACAAGAAGTACCGTAAGCATGGTGGAACTTACGAACACACATCAATGAAATGAAGAACCAGTTTTGAGTTTATCAATCGATGGAGGCACACAAGTCTAAACTGTAAAGATAGACTCAGGAAGCTTCAGGTATAGAGATGTGTATACAAGAAATGCATTGGGGTCTTCGTGATATTTTGCAAGGAATAATGCCTAGGACTTTTAAAGAATTAGCTACTCGCGCTCATGAAATGGAGCTAAGCATGGCATCAGTCAGAATCGAAAGGCCGCCCATCCAAGAACTCCGTAGAGGTAAAGAAAAGTAAGAGTTCAAGAAAGTGGGAAAAACTTTCCTAAGGCTAAAAATAAAGAGTCCATGAATGTCAACACTTCTTCTGGAATTTCACCACAAAGGTAAGCAATAAGCAGAGCATAAAGACGACTTCTTTGGAAGATAAGAAAAATAAAAAATTGACCTTAAAGGACATGTAATAGAAGAGTTATCCATTTTTTGACTCAGATGTCGCCACAATCTTTGATGAACTCCTTGAGATGAAATTCTTTGAGTTACCAGAGATGAAACGACTGAATTAAGTAGGTAAGAGTGACGATCCGAACTACTGCACGTACCATCGATTAGTCGACCATCCTATTGAGAAATGCTTTGACTTTAAGGATAAAATCATAGACTTAGCTTGTGAAGGAAAGATTGATCTTGAAGATGAGAAATCAAGTTCAAGTCAAGTCATGACCTGAAATTTTTTAGAAGGGTATGATGTTCCAAAAATGAATTTGACAAGAATGATTAAGTTTGGAGATTTCGATCCCATTCATGTCGATGAGTTATTACCTCTTTTTAAAACTAAATGATGAGGTTTCTGTCGAAGGATAATCAACAAAAGGAGATGGATACCAGGAATATCATCTTGATGATTGTGGATAGACTCTTGTGACTCATCATAGACATCATAAAACAAGTTCACATGAGAAGTCGATTAAGCAATACGTCAGGATAAAGATGGTAAGAAGGCCCCAGATAAAAAGGTTGATTATGCGCTCGAAGGAAGAGGAAATGAAGGTGCATCACTACTAAGAGTTTCATCGACCGATTACATTTGGAGAATATCTTCCAAAATGGTTTCACACCAAGTCCACATGTGATTGGGCAAAAAGTAATATTGATGAGAAGGAACCAAAAAATACAACTTTGTCATACCCATTAGCCAAAGACCTTCCGAAGTCACCTCCCAAGGTTGAGGACGTATGCATGGACAAAATTACATTCTCCAATGATGATTTTTTACTTGGTGACATACCTCTTAATTTCCCTTTATTTATGGTTGGTTTTGTGTGTGAGCAATGAATTAATAGAATCCTAGTAGACGACAGGTCTGGGATCAATATCCTTCTGATTCACACGATGAAGGAACTTGGTATCTCAATGGAGGATCTTACTGAAAGTCGGTTAATGGTCCAAGTATTCAACTAAAGGGGGACAAAGGGACATAGGGGCTGTCAAAGTGGACCTCACTGTCGGAGAGTTACAATCAAGCGTATGGCTACATGTAATTGATGCGAAGACTTCGTATAATATCTTTCTCGGAAGACCTTGGGTACATGAGAACAAAGTAGTTCCATAAAAAAGATTGTCGAAGATGATAATCCCTTCAGTGAAAATGAAGCACACTTTGCTTATGCAAAGTTTTACTTGAAGATATATGCCGTTAAAGTTGATGGCGCTGTGACCAAAGCAGCTGAACTCCCAAATAAGAAGGTTGAGGTTCCTATTGGAGAGATTAGATTACAAACAAGGGAGACTCAAAGCTTGTCAATCTAGACAAGATACCTAATGTAAATGGTGCTTCTTCAAGTAAGATAGTGACAACCATTTACACTCCAAATGCCAAGGAAAGTGAAAGATACTCTCTCAAGTCGCATGGAGATGCGCTGGATAGATTGACCCTTCTTGTTAAATTGATTGATGTGATAAAGTCATCCACAAAATTATTTAGAAAATTTATGGCTCCTAAATCATTGCAAAATGTAGCACTCCTAATGAAACATACAAATGAAGATTTCGATCCTAATGCTTACCAATTATTAGCAAAAGCTGGATACGATCCTAATGAACCATCAAAATTAGGGAAGCTTCCATCAGAACCATCCATAAGGAAACAACATGAAGGCTTAGGATACAAACGACCTCCACCAGTTTGTATTTTCATTAGAAGGGTTAGCAAAAACTACATCACTATAGAAGATGAACCCGTTCCTTCTAACAAAGGCCTTCTTTCTTTGATTGACTAGGAAACTCAATGATAAGAATTTCCGTATTTGAGAGGTTAGGGCCATTAAAGAAGAAAAATAAGCTTTGGAGAAACTCTAGGGGTATTAAATCTTCTACTTTGCCTAAATCTCAAAATATTCCAAAGGATTTTCAAAGTCTGATCCCTTCTAGAATGAGGCGACAAATAAATCTTGTGGTTTCATGTGGAGAAGTATTAAAAGAAAAATCATATGTTGTGGTCTACACCAGGAACCATGATGACGATGAAGAAAGTGTTGGCTCTTCATATGACATTACTACACAAGATGAAAGGTGTAATTTGACTCTAAATAAAGTTGATGAAGACTTGGAGGATGTCTCACGGTGTTACCATATATCTTTTAATGATAGTGAATTTCAAGAAGATGAAGATGCTAAGGATGCGCCACCCGAACTCGAAGAAGGAGTAAAAGCAATGGGTGATGCACTGAAAGAAATCAACCTTGGGCACTGATGAAGATCCAAGACCCATCTTTGTGAATGCTTTACTGGGTGGTGATTAAGAGAAGGCCTATGTTAACTTACTCAAAGAATACAAATATGTATTCCCCTAGAGTTACAAAGAAATGGCTGGGTTAGACCCAAAGGTAGCAGTCCATCATCTTGCTGTCAAAAAAGGTGCACGTCCTGTCAAGAAAGCTCAACGATGCTTTAGGCCGGAACTGGTTCCCATAATTGAAGCTGAAGTCAACAAGCTTATTGAAGCTAGCTTCATCCGTGAAGTTAAGTATCCCAGATGGATCTCAAGTATTGTCCCCGTAAGGAAGAAAAATGGAAAAATTAAAGTTTGTGTCGACTTTAGGGATCTCAATAATGCATGTCCCAAAGATGAATTTCCACTGTCTATCCCAGAGGTTATGATTGATTCCACTACCGGGTATGAAGCAATGTCTTTTATGGATGGTTCTTCAGGCTATAATCAGATCCGCATGTCGCTGAAAGATGAAGAGCTTACCGTATTTCGCACACCGAAGGGTATTTAGTGTTATAAAGTGATGCCTTTGATTTGAAGAATGCTGGAGAAACATACCAAAGAGCTATGCAAAATTTCTTCGATAACATTCTTCAAAAAAATGTTGAATGTTTTGATGATTTAGTAATGAAGTCAAGGAAAAAGGATGTTAATTTCAGGATTTAAAAATGGTGTTTGATCTACTACGAAGGTATCAGCTTAGGATGAACCCTTTAAATGTGCATTCAGAGTTACCTCTGGAAAATTTCTTAGCTTCATTATACGACATTGAGGTATAAAAATTGATCAAGTTAAATAGATGCTATTCTGAAGATGGCCGAGCCAAGAAATATCCATGAATTAAAGAGCCTTCATGGGAAACTAGCATATCTCAGGAGATTCATATCAAATCTGGCAGGAAAGTGCCAGCCATTCAGTCACCTCATGAAAAAGGGAACTCATTTTGAATGGGGCTGCCAAGCTTGCAACACTGCTTTCCAGAGCATCAAGTCTTACTTGACAAGACCGCCAATTTTAGCAGTCCCTGTACCTGGGAGACCATTTATACTATACATATCATCTCAAGAAAGATCAATAGGGGCACTTTTAGCCCAAGAGAAAGGTGAAGGGAAAGAAAATTCTCTTTACTACTTAAGTAGGATGATGATGCCAAATGAGTTGAAGTACTCGCCGATAGAAAAATTATGTCTGGCCCTAGTCTTCTTAATTCAGAAGATGAAACACTACTTTCAAGATCATGTGTACATCTCTCAGAAGGATGTGAAAGGGAAAGCATTGGTGGACTTCTTAGTAGACCATCCAATACTTGATGATTGGGAGCTAAGTGATGAACTTCCAGATGAAGATGCAATGGTCGTCGATATTCAACTGCCTTGGAGGATGTATTTTGATGGCACCTGACACCACGAAAGAGCTGGTGCTGGGGGTGATATTTGTCACTCCACAAGAGGAGATCTTGCCATATTCCTTCACCTTGATGAAATATTGCTCCAATAATATTGCAGAATATCAAGTACTTATACTTGGGCTTGAAATGGTGGTCGATATGAAGCAACTGCATTTACATATTTTTGGGGACTCTGAATTGGTGATTAATCAATTATTAGGTAACTATGAAATCAAGAAGCCGGAGTTGCGTTCCTATCATAATTATGCACAAAAGTTGATTGGGTGACTCGAAGATGTGACTCTTTAACATATTCCAAGAAAAGAAAATAGGAAAGCTGATGTCTTAGCTACTTTGGCTTCAACACTGACTTTGCATACCCAATCACAAATCACTATTAGTCAAAAATGGATAGTACCGCCAAAAGAGGATGAGAATGAGGGTGAAGAGAGCAATCTCGAACATCTTGTAGCCATTTATAAGGTTGAGAAAGTCGATTGGAGACAAGCTATCATTGATTACTTGTGCTACAATACACTTCCAGAAGATCCGAAAAGAAAGATTGAAATTCATCATCGTGCCCTCGATTTGTTTACTACAAAAATACTTTGTATCAAAGATCATTGGAGGGAGTACTTTTGCATTGTTTGGGAGATGAAGAGGCAACTCAGGCTATGCAAGAAGCACATTCTAGAGTTTGTGGGTTTTGTTAATCTGGGCCAAAATTACACTTCCACATAAAAAGAATGAGATATTATTGACCAACAATGGTGAAAGATTATTTGTATTAGGCTCGAAGATGTCAGGCATGCCAACTTTATGCAAATTTTGTGCACCAGCCCCCTGAAGTACTACATCCAACAATTGCATCTTGGCCATTTGATGCTAGGGGACTAGACGTGGTTAGACCACTAGCAAAATCTTCTAGAGGCCACTTGTACATCTTGGCAGCGACGAATTACTTTTCAAAATGGGCTGAAGCTATAACCCTCAGAGAAGTAAAAAAGATGAATGTTGCAAACTTTATTAGGGTGAACATTATCTATCATTTCGGCATTCCTAGTTATATAATAACAGATAATGGAAATCCATTCACCAACAAATTGATGGATAAGATCTGTGATCTTTTTGACTTCAAGCAACGTAATTCATCAATGTATTATGCTGCTGCAAATGGATTAGCCGAAGCATTTAACAAGACTTTATGCAACTTATTAAAGAAGGTTGTCTCTAAATCTAAAAGAGATTGGCATGATAAAATTAAAGAATCCCCTTGGGCATATCGGACGACTCATCGCACTCCAATCAAGCAACTCCATACTCTCTTATTTTTCTAACTAAAGCAGTGCTTCCACTTGAACACCAAATACCATCGTTGCATATTGCCATCCAAGAAGGACTTATTGAAGAGGAAAATACTCATCTATGCCTTGAAGAGTTAGAAGCTCTCGATGAGAAGAGGTTGGAAGCGCAGCAAAGCCTTGAATCTTATCAAGCCCATCTTTCTCATGCTTTCAATAAAAAGGCATGCCCCAGGTCCTTCCAAGTTGGTGATCAGGTTCTTGCAATAAGAAGACCAATCATTACATCTCATAAATCAGGAAGCAAGTTCACCTCGAAATAGGATGGGCCATATGTCTTCCAAGAAGCTTATTCAAGTGGTGCTTACAAGTTGGTAGATGCAGATGACCTGCGAATTGGTCCCATCAATGGAAAGTTCTTGAAGAAATACTATCCTTAAAGCCGCACCATACTCTTGGCCCGCAAGAGTATAAATTGTGTATGACACCCAAAAAACAATGTGTCCGCTAGATTGAAAATCTCGAAAGAGGCAGCCTAGGTAAAAAATTAGGACATAAAAAAACAAAAAACAATTTACTCATTTTCTGAACTATGATATGACTTGATCCTCTTCATTGAGGTACATAGGTATCTTAGAGTATTTATTATTCTAGGTCCAGTCATATGAGTAAAAAAAAGAGAAAGGATACACGTTGTTATATGATCATCATATTAATATTTTAAGTGAGGAGCCATATGTAACTGAATGCAAGGATCGCTGCAAATCCTGAAGAGAATTCTGTTGCTTCAATTCTTGAGATAAATTCGATACGTCTATGCTTCAAATGGAAGGTAAACAAATAGTCTATATCTTAAAAGAGGTAGAAATCAAGGGTGGCTCCAACTCGTCTCGAACACCATCAAGCTTAAGGCACTACTCCAGATGATGATTCCAAAAAAAAAAAGTTATTACGATGTTAAAAACAACCAAAATGGCTAAGTGAGAGATGAGTTCAAATGTAAGTTAGATTCTTTTTTTTAGGAGAGTACACAAAGTTGAAGAGCATAACTGACTTCAGGAAAGCACTCACATAAATTCATAAGGACTATGGCTACAATTTTTATAGGGATTAAAGTTCTTGAAGTTATCTTTACAACTAAAAAAGAATCTCATGATTTTGATGCTCCAACTTCGAGTTATGAATTTTGTTTGATAAGCGCAAGAAGCTGAAAAAATCAAGCGTGACAGATTTTAAGCCGACTTTGAATGCAAATCTGTACAAATTCGCAAAGCTTGATGTTTTGATTTTTGAAGAGGTTGAAGTTTGATAAGTTACCTTTTCAAAAAAAAAAAATTTCATGATTTTGACGCTCCAACTCCGAGTTATGAATTTTCTTCGGTAGACGCGCGAAGTTGAAAAATCAAGCATGACAAGTTCTAAGCCGACTTTGAATGCAAATCTGTACAAATTCGCAAAGCCTGAGGTCGTGATTTTTGAAGATATTGAATTTTGATAATTTATCTCTCCAACAAAAAAGAATCTCATGATTTTAACGCTCTAACTCCGAGTAATGAATTTTCTTCAATAGGCACGCGAAGTTGAAAAATCAAGCATGACAGATTCTAAGCTGACTTTGAATACATATTTGTACAAATTTTCAAAGCCTGAGGTTGTGATTTTTGAAGATATTAAAGTTTGAGAAGTTATCTCTCCAATAAAAAAAGAATCTCATGATTTCAACGCTCCAACTCTGAGTTATGAATTTTCTTCGATAGGCACACAAAGCTAAAAAATCAAGTATGACTTATTCTAATATGACTTCGAAGGAAAATATATACTAAATCATAAATTATAAGGATGTGATTTTTGAAAAGATTTAAATTTAAGAAGTTATCTTTCCAAAAAAAAAAGAATCTCATGATTTTGACGCTCCAACTCTGAGTTATAAATTTTCTTCGATAGGCGCACAAAGCTAAAAAATCAAGCATCATAGATTCTAATCTGACTTTGAAGGAAAATCTGCACTAAATCATAAATCATAAGGCTGTGATTTTTGAAGAGATTGAAGTTTAAGAAGTTATCTTTCTAACAAAAAAAGAATTTCATGATTTGGATGCTCCAATTTCGAGTTATGAATTGTCTTCTGTAAGCGCATGAAGCTGAAAAATCAAGCATGCCAAATTCTAAGTCGACTTCAAAGGCAAATATGTATGAATCCGTAAATCCTAAGGCTGTGATTTTTGTATAGATTGAAGTTCTAGAAGTTATCTTTCTACCAAAAAAGGAATCTCATAATTTCGATGTTCTAACTTCGAGTTATGAATTTTCTCTCGTAGACATGCAAAGCTGAAAAGTTTAGTATGACCATTTTGAATTCGAAACATAATCAAAAAGCGAAAAAAAGAGAGAATTCAAGACGAGATAATTCATACTAAAAGATAAGTCATCAGTTTATTGCTTTAAAAAGAAATCACTACATTTTAGTAAGAAATAAATGAGCAGATGAATCCTAAGAAAGAATCTAAACTATGGAAATGGTTTGAAGTTTAGAATATTTTGACGACTCGTCTCAACCGCCTCTGCTAGTTTGGATAATCTTTTTGCTTCTTCATCAGACAATATGTGGTTCGTCTCAATGGTATAAATCTCGTCCTCGATCATGGTGATGTTCTCTTGAGTTCTAGACAACTTCTCTTGATATCTACTAAGGAGCGCGATGATCTTCTTTTTCTTGGAGGTCAAGGCAGCTAAATCCTTCTCCATATTTGCGAGAGTTACTTGGAGCTTCCTTATGGATCCATCCAAATTTTCATGTTCCAACTTTGCATCATCAAGACATTTTTGTGCATCATGAAGGGCCTTCTCACGTGATTCTATAGTCATCTTTGATGGTCTCAAAGCATCATACTCTGCGTATGACTTGAAGAAATTCTTAATAAGATCCTCCAAAGTAGAAATACCAATAATGTTGACCTTTTTTATTTCATCAAGAGTTGAAGCAATGCTCGATTCTAACTCTGCAAAACTATCTAAGGAACCCAAAGAAAATTGCATAATCCATCCACACAACACACCCCACATCTCATAAATAAAGGTTGATTTGACACAAAAAATAGTTTCTTGTGGATCAAAAGGTGGAGCGCTAGGCTGCAATGGCCATAATGAAGTTTGGAACAACTTTGGACGTGCGATTTGATTGGCAGTAACTTCGGTCGCATTGGTGCCATCTGCTTGGGGAAGTTTCTTGTTGTTTAAAGAAGTAGAAGACAACTTCCTAGGTGAAACTATTTTTGATGGAGATATACCATCTTTAAGGGAAGACTGAGAATTTTTTGCAGCCTCATCAATATCGTTAAAACCCATAGCAATATCTTCAATCACATCATCACCAAGATCGTTGTCGCATAGATCTTGAAGGTCCAACTAAAAAAAATATAATAAAAGAAAAAGAGACCAATCAGATTTTTGATTACAAGACAATTTAGTATATGTAAAAAAAAGAGGAAAAGAAAGAAAAAAAAGAAGAGGAATCTACCCATTTTGCTAAATAAAAAAACGATGCAGAGTTTGGATCCTCATCCACAAAGGTGTTATCGTCAATGATAATTGTGTCTAAATCGCAACAAGTGTCACCTAGCTCATGTGCCTTCCTTTTCGGATGATTTCAGTGACGATTCTTACTCTCTGTTGAATCAGAGGATGCATTGGCTTTATCAACACCACCTGATGAAGTAAGCATATGGAAATTGTTGTCAACTTTTGAAGCAATAGTGTTCACCTATGAGGCTAATGTGAGGCGCCTCAATTTTGGTTTCAAAGGTATATTTGTCCCTTTTGGAGTTTTGGACTTGGATAAGATCTTGATGACTTGTGGAATATTGTTTGACTTCACCCCAGGCTTAGAAGAAGAATGTGAATTTTTTTTCGATTGATCAGAAACCCCTTTAGATGACACAGGCACATGGTCTTTCTTTGAATTTTTCAGAATGATACGATGACTTTCTTTTGAAGGTTTTGTCCTATGAGATGGCCATCAATCCACATACTCGCGAGTCATTAATGGAGAACCTTCAAATGGGCTCATCAGGATGATGACTTTTGAAGAAGTGTCAAGTCAAATAGAGGAATTCCAAAGTCGCACTAATGTTGACAATGCACCATCATATAGTCATTCCATAAGTTCTCCAGGGATATCTTGACAAAAACCGAATTGTCAACTAAATCTTGTTGGACAGTAGGACTCTACTACAAAATGTGAATCACACCTAAGGGTGACATAACTTGAGTGTATACTTATGATAAATTCATTCGATGAATTTGAGAGTTGACCATTATCAATAAGATGCAAATCCTTGCCTTGTAATAATGCCAAGTGATAGAGACGACGGACATCATCCTGTTGAAATAACTTTTTAGTATCAACAAAACTGAAATACATAGCCATTTTCTCGCCAAAAATCTTGCATAAGGGTATAGTTCGATGTGTGTGACTAGCACGATGATGGGTCCCAAAATTCTCCTAGCCATCCATATACCTAGTGTATAGGAAAAATTATATTTTCCTTACTCAAGTTGGAAGAAGTAGAAATGTCTCTCAAGCCACGATATATACTTGCAAGAACTGGAACTGCCAGAGAGAATTTCTCTCTATGAGCCATCAAACTTGCTGCTTTGAAAACACTAGCATGCATGTAGCCAACTTTCTTGTTTGGGAGCACAAATTTGCAGATCCAACACGGGAGAAAGGTTGCCAAGTTAGTCTCATCTCTAAGGACTCTTCCACGCCTAGCTCAACAAAGGAGGCATTCTCATCATCGGTCCATGAAAGGAAATTTATGTCGATGTGTCCAGACGGATTATGATTTAACCTAGGCTTTGTGGATCATACCTTTGATATCTTTTGTGGAGGCTCTATACATCTATTTGGTCCACTAAACCAAAACTTTACCCAATTGTAGATGGACACCTCATGGAGATCACCTTTTGCTAAGCTGTAGAAGGCCAAAAATAAATATAGACAACTTTTGGGAAGAAACAAACTTCCTTGAGCATTTGATTGGGTCAATTCCTTTGCCGAAGGAATGACTTCGTCATAAAAGGATCCCTGTATAGGAAGACCTCCAATTACTCATAAGTCCCAAAGTGATACAGATATTTCCCCAATAAAAGTAGAAAGCGTATTGGTAGATGGGCACCAAAGCTCACAAAAAGCATGCAGTACATTGTTGTCATAGTCATATGTAAACAAAGAAGTATATATGGCATCGTAAACCTTAATGTACTCCAAATTCTCCTTGGGACAAGGCAACACATCCTCAACCCATTCCCAGTAGACAGCTGTGTAGCGAACATTTCTGAAGCCAGAAGACGGAACACTCTAATCATTGAAATACTTCTTGGGATGAGAAGATTCAACGGATGTGGTTTCCTGATAAATTGTGGATTTCAATAGATGAACTTTTATGCTGGTAGCTTTACTCGAGAAGTTTCCCATGATATCTTTGGTACCCGTATGTGACCATTCTTTAAGGAGAAGATATTCATCAGACGACCCACTGATAAGAGATAAGATATCGGTAGTCGAAGGTTGAACCTCCAAAACTAGTACTTTGGTATTTGGATCCTGTTGGTCATTCACTATCTCCAGATGAGGATGTGGCATGTTATGATCATGAAATTACATCATGTTGTGGGATCAAAGTCGTATAACTGTATGCGAAACCTGCAAAAAAAGGAATTAAAAGAAGAGGGTTAGATTTAGTAAGACTACGTCTAACACAAAGACTGGGACTTCAGATTTTTGTGGCCATTCGAAGGCTAATTTTAAATGGAAAACTAAATCAAAATAGATGCGATCTAAGTGTGATTTTCATATATGATGTAACCCTATGAATCTACTTTCCAACAACGTAAGCCATTTGCTATTTCATCATTCCTACAGTAGGTGCAGCCTCTAGTGCAGGAATATCAATAGTGGGCTCTCTCTTTGCATTTGTCTCAGCCTGTGAGGGCCCCTTTTGCAGTAGGTGCGTAGTGTTGGTGGTGGTAGATAGCTCAGGTGGTGGCACTGGGGTGAACGCCTCTGGCATAGAAACTAGTGCTCGCAGTTCCTGTCGAAATGCCACTGGGTTATTCTCAGCCTTTATCAGGCTGTCATCTAAAGTCCTCTGAACCTCTATCTCCATGTCCACATAGTGAAAAATCTATACCCCTACCACTTAGCATAACTGGTAGATAAGAAACGAGAAGGGGATAGTTGTGGACCTCTTAAAGGTCGCCTCATGAATCTACTCGGCAATTAACTTGACTCAATCAATATCATAGCCATCTAAGATATTGGCAACTAGCACTGCATAGTCTGACGTCAAAGTGTTATCTGCAAGCGTCGGCCGGATCCATGATCTAATAATCGCCCACCAAAATTTAGTAGGAAAATTAAGGGAAGCCTTCACTATAGGCTCTGCCAATGTAGCTATCCATACAGGGTTGGGTCCCCTACTGCGATCTAATCAGAAATCTATCTAATAAGTCTGGCTCGTCGATTGGGTCCCTCATAATACCTAAGTCTCTGGTCTTCCCCACTCTCCAATAAAACTCTTCTATAGACTTGAGGGCTGAGAACTTGTGCCCAAATAGTATCCAGTGGATGGTAGTTTCAAATATATCCACCTTCCGACCTCTCACCATCACATGAGTCAGTCTGGGCTGGGTGAGTGGCTTCTCCTCCTTGGGAAGAGCACTGAGTACTGTGACGGTGTAAGAGGCAAGGAACTCTATGATCATCACTGGTGAGTACCTCCCTGACAGCTCTGCCAGCCACTAGAGTCTGTATCGAGCAATGGTGTCCTCAAGTCTTGGGACACTATCGAGTCCAATAGTGATGACTCGTGGCTCCTTTAGGATGGAATGAGTTGTTCAACCTCACTCATTCCACTGAATATCCCCCGCATAAATAGCTTGCATGCCCTCGAGGCACCACCAGCTAGATCATGCATTTGGTGGTGAGGCTAGTGCTCGAGGGGCTGAAGATGAAGCAGAGTCTGACCCCTCCTAAGATCCAAACTCAGACCCTTTCTAGAAAAAGGTCATCTGTACTGAGTTGTTATCCCTGTCACCTCCCTTATCAGACTGGAGAGGGTGGAACACGATCTCTTGCATCTAGGCTTATTTGATGGTGGCCCTGTTTGTCATTGCTCGACGTCCAAATCTGGATGGAAACCAAACTCCTCTACTGAGGCAATAGTATCAAGAGTATCCTCAAAGTTTTTAGGCTCGTCCCACAGGTAATCTCTCATGGATTTTATCTCATCTCTTCTTTATCGGGGAACCATAGTACCTGGAGTCCACGAGCCTCATTCACAGCTCATAGTTTGTTGTATGGACCATAAAGTTGGCTCGTGGACTGGAGTGCACAAAGTTTTGCTCACTGGAATGTTCTACAAGATGGTATACGGGTCATACAATGATGTAAGACCCATATAATCAGTTGTAGAATCACTCTTTCTTGTCTTTCAAGCCCAAGATGGATGACTTGGTTTTGCACTTGCAGAACTTTCAAAAACACACTATTACCCTATATGTCACCAGTCTAATGTCTACACATTACAATCATAAAACAAAAATCAAACTAGCTATAAGTCCAAAAACTAAAAATAAAATAGAACTACTACTATTACACAGTATCTTGGGTTGCCTCCAAAGTAGTGCCTGATTTATTGTCACGGTATGACTTGGACCATCTGATTACTCAGACTTCACTAATGGCCCAAACATCCATCTTTAGCTCATTTGGCTGCTTCATTGATTGACGAATATTGAAGATGACTTTCTCATTATTCAATCTAAACTTGAGTTGACCTAATTTCATGTCCACCAAGGCTTGCCCAGTGGCTAGGAAAGGTCTCCCTAAGATGATTGGAACTTCGAAGTTGACTTCACAATCCAGGATCACAAAGTCTATAAGGAATATGAACTTTTCAACCATGACAAGGATGTCATATAGTATCCTCACACCTTCTTCACCATGCGGTCATCTATCAACAGTCTTATGCTCGTCGGGGTAGGGGATGCCAGAAAAACTTTCTTGAAGATCACAAGGGATATCAAATTTATGCTGGAATGGAGATCACATAATTCCCTTGCGAACTCAACATCACTTATAGTGCACGGGATGGTGAATGCTCCAGGGTCTTCATAGTTTTACACCAAGGACCTAGTCAAAATTGCACTGCAATGTTGAAGCTCTTGGGAAAGCTTCTGACTCACAGTATTCTTCTTTATAACGAGATCCTTCAAAAACTTTGCATACCCGGGAATCTTCTCCAATGCTTCAATCAATGGGATATTTATCGAGAGCTATTTCAACATAGACATAAAGTGTTTGAACTTACCTTTCTTTTACTTTTTCTTGAGTCTTTTAGAGAAGGGGGGAGGAGGTCGAGGAATGGGTCTCAACTAATTCGACACTAAATCGCTTTCCTCATTCTCTACACGAACTTCTCCAGTCCCAGTTTGCTTGCTCTTGATAATCTCCTCACGAGCATTATCAACATCTAGTGGCATCGGAGGATCAATGGTCTACTTTCCATCGTGCGTTGTGACTACCATACACTGCCCTTAATTTTTAAGATTTTGCACTGTATTGTTGGGTAATATACTTTTTTGGCGTTGGTTCAATTGACTTGACATCTAATTAAACTGCTGCTCAAGCTACTTAATAGTCATAGAATGAGAGTCAATCTTTTAATTAATGCTAGAGATGTCAGACTTCATCCCCTTAGTGTCTCATCCTAGGCGTCAACCTTTTTTAGCAGATGATCAAACATCTTCTCCATATGAGACGTGTCAGAGTCAGAATCTTGATTGTGTGTTAGAACATATGGACCATTCCTAAAACCATCTCTGCAGCCCTAATCAACATCTCTATCTTAGCCTCTATTCCTGTCATAGTAGCCTCATCTATTATTGTCTCTAAATGTGCAATCTCTCCCTAATTTTTGACCTTGGTTCCACTGACCTTGGCACCAAAAGTTCTGCTTGGACCCTTGGGCATTGGTCCCGAAACCCGCCATCTGATCAGCAACAAAACACGTGTCCTCCTCAAAATATCGTTCCTTGTACATAGGTGGTCGTGAGGAATAATGAGCTACTATATTTACTTGTTCCAGATTTTGCTTCATCAACAGCTCCACATTAGTATTAATCCGAGCAAGTTCTTGCATCACTTCCTTACTTGCTTGTGTCTGTGCCAGACTAATACTGACTGAGAATGAGCTCCTTGTGGTAGATTTATCCCTTGTTCTCCATGCACAGTTTGTTTTGACCACTCTTTCAAGGACCTCAACAACCTCCTGGAATAAAGAGCAAACTAGGGTGATGTGCTCCCCATGATTCTCTAACTCGGTATTATTGGATAATTGCAATCTTTTTCAGTATGTAGATGTAGGACAGTAAGTTAAGTTTATCTAAACCTTTGATCCAGCATATAGGTAAATTTCATCATGGAACTTGATTTGTCCCTACAATGTAACATTATTAAGTCTTACCTTTTTATCCCAGTACAATCTCCCTTTGATCTGGTTTGGTTAATTAGACGAGAACATCTTAATCGAATCCTATTAATTATCTTCTTTTCCTATTCATTACCTCATTGATCCGGCAAATAACACTACGCGGGTTCTAACGTAGGCCTTCCATTAAACAATAGTTAAAATGAAGAGGAATAACTAATGCACTCTTACACACCTTCCAAAAATTAAAAGATATCCAATTTTACCTCGTTAGTTCTTCATGGTTCTTACAATCCTAGTTGCGAATTTAGCTACTCATGATCAGTGTAGATGCAAGAATTATGAAGTAGAATAGCATAATTCAGCACTTACACAAAAGAATTGATGAATAAGAAATCCAACTCTTGGATTAATGTATGAATGTATTAATTACTTTTATTCACTTTGCATGCTTTTTAATAGTGGCCAATATTAGAACCCGCCTAGAATTACTTGCTTGATCAAGGAGATAATGAATAGGAAAAGAGAATAATTAGCAGGATTCAATTAATATTTTCTCATCTAATCAACTAAACTGGATAAAGGGGAGATTTTACTAGGAGAATAGGTAAGGGTTAGGAATTTTACACTGTGGAGATGGATCAAATCTCGTAGTGAAATTTACCTTTCCATTGGATCAAAGTATTAGATAAACTTAACTTACCGTTCTACATCTACACACTGAAAAGATTACAATTATATGGTAATACTGAGTTAGGGAAACATGGGGAGCACATCACCCTAGTTAGCTCTTCTACTAATTTCATAATGCTTACACAAGTCTAGATTTACTTTTCATGCAATTTCAAACCCACCCCCCTTTTTCTGGGAGATAAGTAGGTTAATTACCCCACTTTGCTTTAAATTAATTAAAAGTCTACCATATTCTCTATTGATTTGATCCTAACCTTGGTTAGGTTATATATCTTGACAATAACTGCTTTTACCTTCAGAAAGAGGTATAGCTTGGGTGACATCAGTGGACAAACGCAGTCCAATGCTTCAAGTACGAACTTAGTCCAATGCTTTAAGAAGTCTTACATACCTGGAATTTTGAAGAACAACCAATTCTTGAACAGTCTCCACTCACGTGCTTGGAATCTAGCTTTCTTCTCTTCTCGATGCTCTCAAGGTTTTTGAGTGTAGAATGAATAATAACACCCTTAGAGTTCTAATAAGAGGTCAACAATAAGTCCAAAATATTGTGGATTTTAATTTAAAAAGATAGTAAAAGATCAAAATACCCCTCATAAAAACTGCCAAATGAAACCGCGAGACCCCATCTATGAGTCATGGTTCTACTTACGGGTCGTAAGTAGCCTCTCGTAGATGAAGGTATCCAAATATTGAGTTACTGGAAATTGGACCTGGGATCTATGAAATCCCTTTCTATGGGACGTAAATTGAATGACGGTCCATCTTGTTAATTCGTGGTTCAAGATTCAAAAATTTTGATTTTCTGGAACTCAATTTGCAAAACTCATTCCACGAGTTATAGAATGAAGTACGATCCATAGAAGGACTCGTATATGAGCCTTAGACTTAGAAAAATCTTCTAAGTCACATGGGAAACTATGAGGTCCCATCTACGGGTCATAAATACCCCTTCATTATTTTCTCTCAGTAGCTTTTCTGAGTCATTTTTCTCATCTTCTCCTAGATGTTTACCCAGACTAAGTGAAATGAATTTGGAGATATTATATTTCTATTATAATTATGTATGGATTTTATTAAATTTCATGTTTTTAAGTTGATTTGGAATTTAAATCCATATAATTACCCTAGTCTATGTTGATATATGATCATGGTCAATTGAGGACCCCATGTATCTTTCCAAGAAGGATGGACTAAGTTTCTAAATGATAATTCTCATGAGAAATGAAGGATTATAAAATGATCTAAGCTTACTATTGAGTTATGAAAGTTCTCAATAAATGATTGAATGATAGTGAAGGATCACCAAATCTAGAACCTATATTTATAAATGGTGGTGAAGGATCTCTCACCAAATAAATTGTTAAGGAGCTATCCTAGGATTATGATTTTATGATATCAAGGAGTTGGAAATTAGATAATTTTCCTCCCACATGACTTAACATAATATGCGTTTATGACTTATGATTTTCTATTTTTGAGAAAGTATTATCTGGCACCGAGTTAGACTAGAGGTGAATACTAGTGTTTCAAAACTATGTGTCACCATAGATAAAGGTATTATAGATGAATACACAAAATCTCTGAGAAGTGAGTACCGAACTATCAAGGCTTGGACGTGATTACTCTAGTATAAGAACTAGGCGAGAGTACCCAGTTCACACAATCACTTAGTGGATCCACTTAGGCATTAGGGAGTCTACCTTGGCAAGCAGCTTCCTTCTTTTATCTGTTGTATAGGTAAATATCCTGACTCCGTAGATTATCTCACATGGTTTCATGTCGGTTATGGTATCTCTCACTTATGTTTTATGTCTCTTCCTCACTCACAACTTATGATTCTCATTCATGGTGTATGGTACTTGTTATGACTTATAAACTTCCCAAGGGCATATGATATATTTCACTCATGACCTATAATTTCTCACTTATGATTTATGACTCCCCTTGTGAATTAAATTTTTTACTACAACTTATGAACTTACAAGCTTTTCAAGATTTTCTACTATGACTTATGATTATCCATGCATTGTACAAGCACTTCTTAAAATTGTGTTATGGTTTTTTCAATGATATTGTTCTTGTTCATGATTTATGTTTATTATTGAATGATTTACTTATCATTCTTCCTACATTGGTTATTGCATCATAGATTTTACATCATACATTGCATTGCTCACATACGTAGTACATTCAAATGTACTAACACATACTCTATATATGCCTACATTATTTTAAAATGTAGGGTTTGACGATTCACCCTATACACTCCCATGGAGAAGTAGAAGATTAATTAATTGGTGAGTTTTCATGATCTGAGTGCAACCTTTCATGGCCTTTCTTGTTAAATTCTAGTTGTTCTATGTTAAGACTATTTAATTTTATTCTTTTTGTTGGGTGAGCTAGTGGCTTGTTCTGTGCCCCCACCTATGTTAGTAAAGTACAAGTATGTCTAGACAAAGAAATGTGTAAGTCCGTTTAATTGAGCCTAAGATTTATCTTTATCCTTAGACCTTGCTGAGATTTGTCTATTATGTTGCTTCCTATTGTTGATCTCCTTATCTTATGTATGCTTGATATGCTATGAACGCTTGGTTGGGATTTCTTCAGGAATCCTAATCGCCGTTTCGCACCTAGGCCCTACTTTGGGTCATGACATTTTGAAGAGCTAGAAAGCGGTTGATGTTTTCCATACCCTTGTCATCTGCAACCTCAATCTCAAGCCCTCTTCTTCCCAGATGTCCCTTGTCCTCTATTCTTTTTTTTGTTACCTCTTTTCTAGTGGCAGTTCTTTATTAGTTAATTCAATATTCTGTATTGCTTATCTTTTCTTTATGAATGAATGATGTCTTATATCAATTGCCCTTGTTTCTTTCTTACTGCTTTTCTTTTTGTGTCGTGTTGTCTTTTTTACTATGAATTTATCTTAACCTGTGTGCTCATTAACTTGGTTTACTGCATTCCTTTGTAATGATTTCAAAAGGGGGATATATTGTTGGCAATATATAGTTAGAGGCACAATATATGGTTAGGGACTTGGTGGAGAAGAAGTAGTATTGATAGGGAGAAGTAACTGTGATAGGGGAAAGTATTTTGTTTATTGATTATGAGATGTTGTGAGGTT
The DNA here is from genome assembly GCA_038996855.1 of Solanum aculeatissimum. Lineage (NCBI taxonomy): Eukaryota > Viridiplantae > Streptophyta > Magnoliopsida > Solanales > Solanaceae > Solanum > Solanum aculeatissimum. The sequence goes on along the minus strand of JBCEWC010001855.1, from coordinate 9,804 downwards.
GAGATACTTTTTGTAGTTATGTTTGTCATAATCAAAATGGGAGAAAATATTAAAGTGTCGTTTTGACAGTGACAGATCTAGGATTTTAAAGTTGTGGGTTCTCTCTTAGCTTAACAAAGATGGAATCAAAATTTTTACTAAGAAGTTCAAAACATAAAAGATAAATACACAAGAAGTCAAAGGGTGTTCAACATCTATTATATATATACAAAATATAATTTGAAGTATCTATAAATAGTATATGTTTCACCGAATAGAGTCCTAATGAACTCCTTGGGCCTATGTAGCTCTCCTCTCACTTAGCTACCAATTATAGAATCTAAGTGCACAAATTTAACTTTTGTCATAACAAGACTATCGTATTTGAAATTAGTGGTAAAAACAATCAATATAAACAACTACTCACTATGTTCCTTTTGACTTGTTAGTTTCCTTTTTCTAGATTGAAATGATATCAATCTTGAGTAACATTTTAAGAGATAATTTTTTTATCATATTGATATAGAAAATTTACAAATTATAGTACTTTTAGTATAGTTTTTGAATATCAAAATTTTAATTTTAAAATATTCAATTATTCTATTTTAATTTAACTTTGAAAATTACAAATTAATTTTTGTAAAGTGAAATATGACAATTATTAAGGATGAAGAGAATAGTATTTATTTTCTTGAATAAACAAGAAAGTAAAAGTATTTATTTATATACCCTCTTTTCTAGGAAAATAGTAAAAAGGCAACTATAAGTAAGGAAAAAAATAGGAGTGCTCTATATTAGGCACCCTCCTCGAGCCATTAGACCAATCAAACTATTTATTTAGTGAGTGCTCTATATTAAATTTATATCAATTTTTCTTAATTTTTACATAGATATATAATGTCTAGTACTGAGTTAATGGGTGCTCGAGTACTCGAGAGACTCCATGTGGGTCCACCCCTAAGTTTTGATCACTTGATAAACTCTGGGATAGGATCTAATCCCTTGTTAGAGATGACTATGCGTAACTAAAAGGGATAGCTGGAAATAGTATATTATTAGTAATCACTTTTATGAGTGCTCGAGTATTGCAGTTTGATAGGCCACTCGACCAATAGAATTGCTTCAAATAAAGGTGGTTATCCTATCTTGTGTCCTATTAATATTGAAAAACCTAACCTTTTGCACATCAATTCTCTCACAATAAAAAAAGGGTTTTGACTGGTCCTCGAGCTTTTCATTTTATCTTGTTATTTTTAGGTTATTTCTTTGCTCATTTTATGTCAACCAAGTCCTGATCTATAAAGGAATTTAGTGTTCATCTTGAGTTATTTTTTAATTTCTCTCTTGTATAATCCGTAGCTAGAGTTAGCTAGAATCGATTCTTGAATCTAGGCTGATTTGAGGGGATTAGTTTAGTGGACAATAGAGTTATTGCTTAGTTGCTGAATTTTTTGTATTATCATTGTAAGGAGGAAAGTGATTAAGAGGTTAGTCCTTAAAATTGCATGAATTTGTAGTCGTTGTTGCTCCTTGATGTTAATGGAACCTTATTGAAATCTTACGGGACAGGTCATGTTTTTTCACTCCCTTGAGCAAGGAGATTTTTCATATAAAATACTCATGTGTTTTATTTATTGTTCTTAGTTATTGTGATAAGGGACTTGATCCCTTACTGTAATGGACGCATACAGATCTTCATATCCCGTTCACTTTATGAGGACTTTTCGCTCGTTAAATTTGGAGTAACTGGTTTTCTTTAAAATAAAGCTTCTTACTACATTCATGTACTTGCGAGCAAACGAAGCTAAACATTGTGATTACCTTTTGACCTAAAAAATCTTTTATACCCAAAATAACAAGTGGAAAAACATTAATACAACGAGATGTCAGTCCAATAATTTGGATTTATACTTCTTTTTTTCTTCAAGTAAAAGCTTTTGCTAAAATTATATCCTAATTTTATATATTCTTTTATAAGAGAGTTTTATTTTTTATAAATGAAAAAATCAGAAAAAGATTATTTTCTAAAATTCGATTTGTAAGTGGCCACAAAAAATTATTTCCACGTATCTTTAGTCGTAAGGTGGAGTTGTAATTATTAAATTACAACTTCGATCGACAATAATTGATCGAAATAGATTTTGAAATTGGAAGTGTTATTCGAAATGTGTTCACTTTTTCCATATCATAGAGCAATTATTTCTGAATGGAGCAGTTGTCATAAGGGATTGAATTGATGACAAGTTACTGGAAAAAAGAAATTGATGACAACTTCAAAGATTCAAAGAACCATGAGTTTTGCAATTAATTGTAGTTTAATATAATAATAATATTATGACTTTCGATCACATGATTTCGTCCAATTCTAAACGTTTGTATTATTCGTTCACCCACAAAACTAGGAAAAAGTTGTCTTCATGGATTTGTTTCATTTTAGAAAATATGGGCAAATTTTATAAATGCTCACATATTAAAATGTTTTGTTCCTAACGTTAGATAACTATGTTTTATAACAAAAAAAATCACAAAATTTTTACCTACGTACTAACAAAAGTCAATTAGTGTCAGAAAATTCTAACATTCTGATGAGTAATAACATATATTGAAAAACATTGAGTATATATTGTTGGACACTAAGAAATTGAACTTTATGGAATAATACATATTACTGCTCCTATTAGTTATCAGTGTATCAGAAGTAATAATTTTGTGATAAATTCTTTCTAATTCCTTGACCCTTTTAGTTGTTTGATTGACTAGAATTAATTTTGTTGAAGCATAATATGATTTCTCAATTTATATTTGAAATAATTATAAAATATTAATAATTGATAAATTATATATACAGAATTAGGAAGGAGGTTATTCGGGAGAAGGTGTGAGTGAGATTAGGAATGAGGTTATTGGGGAGAAGGTGGAAGTGGTTTTGGTAGCGGACAAGATGACAGAAGCGAGACTGAGATGTTTGGACATATGCAGAGGAGGTGCACCGATGGCCCAGTGAGGAGGTGTGAGAGTTTGGGTTGGGTGTAGGAGGTACGTGACGGGGTAGAGTTTGGTCAAAAATTAAATATTGAAGACAAGTGATTAGTAGGGATGGCAATCGGGCGGTGAGGGGCGGGTTGAGCTCAACCCACAAATTTTTTAATCTGCCCCGCCCCGCCCTGCTCTGCATGACAAGTTTTTTTCATTTTCAACCCACCCCACTTAAATTTTTAAGTTCTTTTATTTTTTTAATTGAATTTAATATGAAAAATAAAAATTCATATATTTTAAAAAAAAATCCCTAATTAACATTTCAACAGCTAATTAACTATTTTAGTTGACATTTCAACAATTGTTTCTTAATCGTTAATTAAAAGTTTTTAATTGACATTTCAACAACTAACAATTTACACGACATGGCTAGTATAATTTTATTTTTTTAAAATAAAATAAAAATTAATGTTTAATATAAAAAGTTTATATATTTGATTTTTACTAATTACAAAGATTTAATTTTCTTCGAATTCCTATTTGGTTCTTTAAACCCGCAACCCGCCCTGCCCCGCATTATTTTTAAAAGTAGTTACTTCAATCCGCCCCCACCCCACATAACTTTAAACCTACCCCGTCCCGTACCCACCCCGCATAGCTCTAAACCTGTTCCGCCCTGCTCCATTGTCATCCCTAGTGATTAGATATGACATAATGCAGATTTACATTAGTGAGGACATGTCTTTAGTTAGAAAGAAGTGGAGGTCTTGTATTATGGTAGAAGGCTAGTAGGGTAGAGTATTATCGTGTCATGTAGTGGTATCGTGCCCGTCATAGGACTAACTGTGTCTTTATAATACATATCATATGTTGTTTATTGCACTTCAATTATTGTTTTGTTGTTATACTATTTTCTCTCGGATGCTTTTTTCATTGGTTCTTTTTTTCCTAGATTTGATACTTTGAGTCGTCGAGCTTTCAGAAATAATTTTTCTATCTTTATGAGGTAGTGATAAAATTTGTGTATAGTTTTGTACCTTTCCTATACTCTAAAATTTCATTGAGTGTGTTATTATTGTTGACAAAATATCTACAATCACTATTCATATATCACATTTGGATGCTACTTTCAAGTCACTTTCTTTAATATATACAATGAATCTATACGATCACCAAGTGCATATTATAAGTTTCATCACATCATGATAGAATGGGAAAAAGGTGTTCGCATTTGTTCTAGAGACTTTTTTTCCCCTCTTTTTAGAAAGGAACAAAAGAAAAAAGATGTAGTGGAGCTCTAATTTAACGATGCAATAATACAAATGATTCTCTCTAGTTATTACATGACGTGGTACCACATCTTCTTCCTTTTCATCTTGTTCATTATTTGTTTTTTTCTTTTATAAAAAAAACATATTTAACTTCGTATGTACATATTTCATTAATTATTTGTATGAAATCTGTTTGAAATTATTTTGTAGGAAAAATAGATTTTGCACTACATAATTTTTTATAACACATCTATTAAAGATAATAATCTGAAGAAAATATCAAAACTCAATAACATAAAAAATGTCCGAAGATCTCTAAAATTATTGTCCTCATCATACACATGAATCTTTAACCTTTTAGATTGATGAATATGGACTATATGTAATTAATTGTTTTATTAACGATGGAACATAAACCATTTAGAACGAATTCAATTATTTCATTATATACCTATCATCTCTGCATTAACACTATTACTGGATAATTTTTCCCTCCGGACTAAAGGTTAGACAGGTTTAGCACAAAATATAAGGTCATATATTACTGGAAATAAAGGTTTTTTTCCTTATATATGAGGTGGTGGGACAAAGATAAACTTTCTAATTTTTCATATGATCATATTATTATTATTATTTTCCATACTAATTCAGTTAAAATATCTATAAAAAGTCTATTAAACATTTTTCAGCGAAAAACTTCAGTTGAAAAAACAATGATTTTTAACAGCGTGACTGTCGCTTCTAGCAAGGAATTTTACTTGTTTATTTTATTTTTGGTACTCAAAAACGAAAAAAGCTAGCCGTGGGATGGAATGGAAGTTTGTTAAAGTAGCACAAACAAGAAAAAGATAAGAACTAAGGATTTCCTCCAAACCCCACCCCCTACCCCATGTTCATAGATATATTATCCATTGGAGGAAGAAATTAATTAAAGTAATATTCCTAATTTTCAAATATAGTTTGTGATACTCATAATACGAGGAATGCTAAGTCAGAAAAAGCCAATTATTGAACTCCATGTAATATAACAAAATTAGCAACAAGACAAAATCCTCAAGAATAAATTGGCCAACCTTCTCCTTTCAAACATTTCAATTGCTCTCACTTGTCAATAATTTCCTCTTACATAGAATCAAATTCCCCTGCATGAACCCCACTCTTCCATACCTTTCTTAGCTTACCAAAAAGAATTTGTAAAAGCTTTGTTCTATTCCACAAATCATACAACACATATTTTTGTCCCTTGTCTTTATATCTTTCCTAGCTTAGCCATTTATTTGAAAGTTTTTTTTTTTTTTTAAAATGGTTGGCAAAAACAGCCCCGAGCACCTTCCTCCTGGATTTAGGTTCCATCCCACCGATGAAGAATTAATCATGTATTATCTTCGAAATCAAGCTACCTCAAGGCCTTGTCCTGTTTCAATCATCCCCGAAGTTGATGTTTATAAGTTTGATCCCTGGGAATTGCCTGGTTAGTATCTAAAAAAGTCGTGTTTAATCCAAATAATTTTAAATTTTATTTTTGATGAATTAATGAATATTGAGTTGATTTTCTTGAAATATATGTAGAGAAAGCTGAATTTGGAGAAAAGGAATGGTACTTTTTTACCCCTCGTGATAGGAAATACCCAAATGGTGTTAGGCCAAATAGAGCAGCTGTGTCAGGTTATTGGAAGGCCACAGGCACAGATAAAGCCATCTATAGTGGATCAAAATATGTCGGCATTAAAAAGGCTCTTGTGTTTTATAAAGGAAAGCCCCCTAAGGGTATCAAGACTGATTGGATCATGCATGAATATCGATTGAGTGAATCAAGGTCTCCACCAACTAGGCCAAATGGATCCATGAGAGTAAGACAAATTCTTCGAATTGTTTTACTACCATCCCTAAATAAATATTAGGATTAGTTACGTACGAACTTTCACTGTTAAAAAATTATTACTGTAATTTTTTTTAAAATTGAAACCCTCCCCCCACCAAACCCCCCCCCCCCCCCCCCAAAAAAAAATATTTTGTGGCTATTTGCAGTACTTAAGTGGGAATTTATTTCCCACCATATGTTATCCTAATGAGTTGATTCAGTAGAAATGGAGTTAGAAAATCATATTTATAACATAACTTTCTCATTGATTTGCAGTGGAAAAAACCTGTGTTTTAGTAGTGTTTGTCGCTAGCTAACTCTTAGCTAATCAATTTTTATGATAATTTGTTTCTAATTTTATTGTTTGACTACACAATTTGTCTGTTGCTAATTTCTGTTTTTTTTAGTGGTGTTTTTAACTTTTATACACGGATCAAATCACTTAAAAAATAATTATACGCATGATTCATACTATATTGAAAAATATGGCACGTAACTTTCTATAGCAAGCTAAGTTGTACTTATTGTTAAAAAAAATTACGCTAACGCTTGTCACTGAATACAAGTTAAGCCCTTTCTACTATTCATTATTTTTTGGGTCATGACTATATACTTACTTTTTGTTGGGGGTTTTTCAGTTGGATGATTGGGTACTTTGTAGAATTTATCAGAAAAAGAATCTGGGAAGAGCTATGGAAATGATGAAAGTTGAAGAAGACACACAACAGCCAGAAATAATGAGTTCTATTAATCCTGTTGAAGTAGTGGCTGCAACTGGACAACAAACGTTGAAACTACCAAGGACTTGTTCACTATCCCATTTATTAGAAATGGATTATTTTGGGTCCATTTCACAACTATTTGATGACAGTTCATACAATACTATAAGCCAAAATAATACATTATTGACGAATGTTAATGGAAATGTGCCTCAAGACATGGAGAAATTTCAGGTTGGGGATGTGTCACACCAATACATGATCCAAAATAACTCCAATAGCTTCTTGAAACAGCCATTTTTTGTGAATCCAGCCTTTCAATTTCAGTGACAAATATAAGGATGCTATGTGGAATGAAGGAGCACGACGGCAAATATTCCGATAACAATAATTACTACGCCTCAATCCAAAGCAAGTTACGTTGAGCCGCAGGCTAGCTTATCTCATCAACAATTGTAACGTAACATACAGATGTAATTCAAAGGTCAAGAAAAATATTTGACATTCTGTGTGTGATTGGTACCATCTACAAGCAATGTCCATACCCAAGAAAAAGAAAAGATTGTTGTTATACTATAGAACTTTATTTTTCAGAACATGTTTTACAAATAACTAATTTGCTTATAAAATTGTAATACTAATATTTTACAAAGGTCTACCTTTCATTTCTATATTCAGCAAAGAAAATGTCAATTTAGTGGGTACATAAGCTTGACTTTACTCTCCAAATTAACCTCATTCTCCACTTTTTTTCTCTTTTGAATATTTTAAATTTTAATTTATAATTGGTAAAATAGGAAATTATTCGTTAGATTACCTAATTCAATATATGCTTTGCTAGTAAAATATTATTGAACTAATAGAGATAAACGATAAGTGAGACTTATTTAAATGGTTGAGCACCTTTACCATTAATTAATTAAAAATTCAAATCACTCTAAAATATAAGTAAAAGCATTATTGATCCTCCTAGCAGGTGGATCGGAAAAAACTAACTAATATATAAAAGCCTTAATTTGCTGGGATAGACTCCCTACATAAGAGGAATTGAATAATGATGCCTTCAAACATAAAAATGATTACAATAATAATAAAGATAATAATTTACAACACCTCCTCAATATCTTGTTATATACTTTCTTTATGTGATATTATTCGAATTTTCATGATCAAGGTTTTTTTATTTTACCCCAATGGAAATAGTATATTTTTAAAAAATAAAAATTTTATATTTAAAAATTATGTAAAAAAATTTATAAATCATATAATTGGTAATTTAAAATATATCATAAAAATCATGATAAAAGAAATTCGTTTGATATTCTAGATTCAAACGATATTATATAAATAAGATCAATAATTGTTTTGAGAAGTTGCAAAAAAAGCAACTAATTAACTTTTCTTTCTTTCAGCGACAAAAAAAAAAAAAAAAAGGAAAATAATATAAGTCTAGTCTAACATACAATCAATGAATTGGGACAAAAATTAAAAGAGACCAGGGTTTAAACTTGAACCAGAGAAATATATTTGAGATAATTGACACTTGTGTTGATGAAAATTGGCAAGTAAAATAATCAAAATGCTCCATCCTTATCACAATACAAAAAATTATGGATGACAAGAGCATTAATGTGAAAGGTGATTGAGAAAAGGTGGACGTTTATAATTGACAAAAAAAATGAAGGTGATGGCTATGGTGAGTGGCCAAAAGAGTCATGTGGTGTATACATGCCTTATCAAAATAAAAAATATTAATAAAAGAGAATCCTCATCTATCTGACGTTGATATTTTTGGAGTATTGTTCACCATCATATACTTCATTCATCTCCATATTTGCTATGTTTATATTTAATGTAAATTAATTTTATAATATTTATTTTATTTTTAATAAAATAATTTATAATTATATTAAAATATTACTATAAATCTCAAAAATATCTTTTTCTAAAATAAAATAAAAATCATGCCTTATGACCCTATCTAACTAATACCATCGCATAAATTAAAATTAAAAAAAAAACACTTTAAAATAGCCTCTAAATTATTTCTTTTTCTGGATAGTTCATATCGCCGAAATTCTGCCTAGTAAGAATCTTCTGGATAAGATTAAACTGTAAGTTCAATTGACAAACGTTACACATTAGGATTGGATGTGATCTTCTTTATCAAATTATCCATTTATTTTTCTATTTCAATTCTCATTATCTTTCACTTTGATCCTTAAAACATTAATTATTTTGTCTAAATAATACACAAGTATGTGCAGATTTTTTTTTTTAAATTCAAAATATGTATTATGTAATTTTAGATTTTTCAAAAGTTCTTTTTTAAGATTCTTTCCCCATAATTTATTAAATTAAAAAAAATATACAGATTTTTTCTCCATAATTTATTAAATTCAAAAAAATATACTTTCTTCATGGCCCTAAATTTTTTTAAAAAAACCTTACTAGTTTACTCTTTTTAATTAGATTTTTCACATATTTTGTCCAAACCAAAATAATATCTTTCTTTATAATCCCAAAATAAATTTAAAAAAATTATAAGATTTTTTTGTAAAAAAAATAATTGTGTATGGTGGTTTACTTTATTTCATAAGAAAATGAAATGTAATTAATATTAAAAAAAAGAAGAAGAGAGTATTGTTAGTTTCAAGGATATAAGTGAGCCACAAAGGTGAATGAAAGACATTTGAGAGAACTACACAAATCTCCTAAAAGGGAATGGTCTTGATAAAATATCCCCAATAACGGTAGCTTTGCAAAAATACCCTCCATTCTTTTAAGAATATATTTTTGGACAAAATTACCCCTCAGCTATAAGGATCCATTATTTTACCTTTGCAAATCTGTCTGCTTATGGATAAGGATTCCATTATTTTACCTTCGTAGATCTGCCTTATGGGCAAGGATTTACACTATTTTTTTTCTTTCATTTTTTGTTAGTATTTTGTTTCTTTTCTTTATTTCTTTTGTTTTTTCTTCTATTTTTTCCTTT
>JBCEWC010001854.1:0-37915 GCA_038996855.1 Solanum aculeatissimum | reverse complement strand
CATCATCACTATTTTCTCCAAGTATTTCATCAATTTCATCTTCCACTTGAGGGGATAATTTTGGCAATCTATAACTCTTTCTTTCGGAATTGGTCTAATCCCTAAACAACAACGATATTTCTAAACTATGCCTAATGAGTATCGATGATCTCCAATTTGATATCTCGCCGCGTTAAAAGCTTGCTCCGAAGCTACCGATGACGCTTGAATTGCTAGCACATCTCGAACAACCCTAGCAAATTTCAGAAATTGTTTTCCATGATTCTTCCACCACAGCAATAAATTGAGGTTCTCCATTCTCATCCCTAGTCTTTTTCAATCTTTGGTTAATATATTCATTAAAATCATTATTACTAGAAATTTCAAGATCAAGATAATCATTCATCATATCATCTAAATCATTTTTTTCATGTTTACGATGTGGAGGTGCAACTGGTGGAGCATTTTGTTTTCCATGGCTCAATATGTTTCATATAATTTTTTAGTTTTTGGTATTATAATACTTTTACAATCTTCAAGACTAGGAATTTCATCAGGTTTAGTTTCTAAATTAGCGTAAAAATTTTAAACCATTTTTTCAACACCTTTTAATTTGTAAGAAGGATTAAACATAGTAGCAGTCAAATAAATTTGAGAAATAGAAAAATAATATTTTTTGAATTTTTTAATCATAAAATATATTGATTCTTTAAACTTATCTTTTCTTTTATATTTTACAAATTTAGATGAAATAACACAAATATTTACTAAAATAGAAGAAATAGTTGGATAATATTGACCAGAAATAACAATTGTAGCAATATAAAAAATTCTTAAAAATTCAATAAGATTTTTTGTCTCTTCCCAATCATCTCTACAAAGTCAGTTAAATCCGAATTATGAGCATTAAAAACCTTTTGTATCTTGATAAACGTAAACAACTTCAAGCATTTCAAATAAAGAATTTCATCTAGTAGAAATTTCTCTTGGAACTTTTCTATCTTCAAGTTGATCTTCTTTACAACGATTTTTAAATTTTGTAAGTCTAGATTTTATTTTAGATTTAAAAATCCAATTACAAGCAAGTCTAACTTTTTCACCAGAAACTCCAAAATTATTAACATTATCTTTTACTACCAAATTATAAATATGTATTACACATTTAATATAAAAAATATCGTCATCAATTGGATAAATTTTTTATTTTAAAAAATCAACTGCTCTCAAATTATTAGAAGCGTTGTCTGAAGTGCAATTCATTATTTTATCACATAATCCAAAATATTTAATTTAAAATAGAACCTATAGTTAAGGCTATATAAGAACCAGTTTTAGTCTCTTCGACATATTTATAGCCTATTATTCTTTTTTGCATATTTCAATCGTGACCAATCCAATGAACAGTAATAGTAAAATAATTATTACCATTAATAATACGATCCATATCAGATGTAATAGTAAATTTATCATCAAAATAAGCAAATAAGCAACGAAGATAATGACAATGTTCAACTTTATATTGAAAAATAGCATTTTTAATTGTATTCCTTGAAAAACCTTCAAAAGATGAATTATACACTTCTCGAATGTAATGAATAAAACCCAGATGTGAAGAAAAACTATAAGGTAAATCACAAACAATAATTATTTTTGCTAATTCTTCAAGATCTTTTGCTTTACTATACCTGCGAGGTTTACTTGGACCAACCAGATTAGACATTTAAAACACTTTAAACCATATTTAAACCTCCTACAAATTCTTCAGTTAAAGTCTCACCTCTTTTTTTAGCCCTATTCACAGCTTCTAGATGAGCAAATTCTGGATTATATTTTCTCAAATGTGTAGTTAGTCGTCCCGTCCCTCCATGCGACCCAGTAGTCAAATGATTCATTATTTCTTACATTTTATGCATTGGACAGTAGTTTTTTTCGTATTTTGTACTAAAAATTACCAAACTAAAGACCTTTTAGGATGTTCAACTCTTGTGATTTTAGTAAACATAGGTAAAGGGGGGACATCATCTTGTTGGGGGGTAATTCCGTTGTGGGCAGGGACTAGTAGGTGTGTCATCGTCTTCATAATTTTCTATTTCTACTTCTTCATCCAAATCTTCCTCAAAATTAGTAAAACATCTATTTAATGTTTTATGGTCTAATTGATTTTACGAATTAAATTCTATAACATTAGGACGTGACATAAAAGAAATTTCATCAACATGAGTAAAATCATCGGTATTAATTCTAAATCTAAGCGACACTTTTCTAGTAGAACTACTTTCACTCATATTTTTCGGACATTGATCTTTTTCTAACATTTCTTTGTGAATCTAAATTCAAATTTTAAAATAATAAAAATATAATAAAAACAATCAAGATGAATATAAAAAAAATAGTAACTTAGTAAATAAATAAATAACAAGAATAACGTTGAAATGAATGTACCAAACGTCTGCATAAAAGCAGACGTATAACCAAAAGTCAATATTAAGAGATGTCAATTGAATCTTGTCAATTACTTCAAAAAAAACCTCCAAACTCCAACTAATCAATATCACAAAAATAAATTTTATAATGAAAAAGAAAGATTGAGAATTGAGACTTAAAGTTGAGAGAAATTGTAAGAGAGGAGATTGAATTTGTGAAAGATGAAAGAAAATGGGTTATATTTATAGTATTAGGGGAGTAATGGGGTAGAGGGGTGTAAAGGGGGTGAGGGGAGGCCATGTAGTCATTAGTGAGGCCCCCCAATAGTAAAAACTTATTGGAAACGGCTATATAGCCGTTGGCAAAAGGGTTGTCGTTACATTCTATGATGAAAATAGAATAACTGCCAATTTTGTGTACATAACGGGTATACACTATACAATCGAATCTAAAGTTTTTATGAACCGGTCTAGAACCGGATTTACTAGAATCGGGTCAATCGGTTAAAATCCTTGGCAGTTCTGGTATCTCTTCCAGTACCGTAGGGTACCGATTCCTTACTGATTCAACCGAAATGGGATCAATCAAAATAGAAATCGAACCGAAATATATCCATACCAGAGAAAACTCGGTCTGTTGCCAGTCTTAGCTACCAAATATGATTGGAAAAAACTCAGTCCATTGCCAGCCTTAGCTATAACCAAATATACCCCTATAATGTAGGGTTTCCTAAGACGAAAAGTCTCCCCACCAACTCCATCCCTCCTTCTAAATTGTTCCTGTGGCTCTTCATCTCGATCTTTCTCTATCTTTAGGTATCCAAATCTCTTCATGTAGTTACCATGGCTTTCGCTCTCAAAGGATGTGTGTCGCTCCTGGTACAACAATTGTAGAGTCTGAATAGACAGTCTTGAGTATGAACAAGGTAAACATTTATTTTCCATTCTATTCCATAATGAGAAACCCTCTTTTTACCAAAAGAATTCCATTGCAGATGAGGCTGATAGCGAGATAATGAAAGTATTTTGTCATCTTTTGTCAGTTCTCCTCAACATTGTCATGCAGCAACCAATATACGAATCTATGACTCTTTTGTTTTGTGTTAGAAAGCCATTTTGCTAGCTGATAAACTATCCTTTTGCACATCTTAAATAGACTTTGATTAGGCCCCCTTTCAATATTGTAAATATTAATGTTTTGTAAGACCTTGGCCTACTTTCTCTCAAAAATCATGGACTGTCGATAATCTTTATATTTGGTATTTGTAGCTTCTCAATGTTCAGAATCTTTTTCGCGTTGCTTGGTTACTGTGAGTAGTTGTGATATTATAACATAGTTTGTTGATTAAATGTTGCATTAGTTAGATAGTGTGCAAGTTGGTTGGCTCTCTGAACACATGTGAAATATATATGCTATTTCTGGTAACAATTTCCTGTATCTCCTCAATCATGTCCCAAACCACCCATGGGACTTTCCAAGTCTCCATTACCATCTCTTGAAGATCCAATGAGTCAGTCTTAGTCTTAATCCTTACCAAGCCCTGAACTTGGCAATACCTTAAAGCTTTTAACATGGTTGTGGCTTATGCCTACATGTTTGAGGCATAACCAATCTCACATGCCTCAGCATAAATCAAATCTCTTTTCTCATCCCTAATACAAAATCATATGAGCTTAGCCTAGGGTTTCCCCTTGAAGCCCCATCTGTCTTGCATTTATAATAGCTCCCTTTAGGTGAATGTCATTTCACTAGTTGATAGTGTAGGTTGGGTTTCCATTTCCTGAACAATTCAAACACATCATTTCATTTATAGGGTACCTTGCTTAATTCTAGGGATAGAGCTCTCACTATATGATGTATAATTTCTTGGTAGTTGTTGTACATCTGATTATAGCTGACCTTCTTTCCATTTCTGATGGAGTTTCTCCTTTTTTCACAATTTTCACATGATGATAGCTGGTATGGCTTTCATAATATTTCTCCATCTTGATTTCATGTCATACTTCCACCATTTTAGAAAAACAGGTTGTAAGCACTCTCCTTCAATTGAGACACTTGCACAGGAAGTGTTGGTGTAATACACCACAAATACAATAAATTACAATTGAAAATAAAAATGATAAAATTGAATAAAAATTTATTTAGGCTGAGGCGCGGATATCTCGCTCTCTTTAAGGAGATTCAAGTCCACTGCGGCATAATCTACACTGATCCAACGGTATATCTCTTGATTTTTCCCCTCCAGGATACAACAGTCCAACAATGTTGTATGACTCAAACAACTCCGGATTAATTAAAGAGAGCAAAGCTCCACTCAAAAACACCTTTCTTCAACATATAAATACTCACTTTTTGATTTTATTGAATATAATTGAAGACATAGAATATTTTTCATTAGTCTCAACTCTCTCTTTTACTATTGCACAATCACCACACACTACAATATTTACCGTACTTCACTTTTTTTCTCTTCCTCATCTTCCATCCTTCACAAAGGAAGAAACATCACTATTTATAAGTGAAAAATTTATCCTTTCTTGAATAGGATTAATGTGGATAGTAATGTAGATAAATGAATAGAGGAATTATGCCTTGGAGGTTACATGAGTTACAAGGCATAATGAGGTAGAACACGACTTAGTGGTTATAAGAGTTACAAGACACTAATGGTCATCTGAGTTACAAGAAACTAATGATCATAAGAGTTACAAGAACTAATAACCATTCTACCATAATTTATACCCACTAACATATACACTTAATATTTTATTTTAATAATAAAATGCATATACACCAACATTCTCTCACTCATTTTAATATTAAAATAAGAGAATTCACCAATTTAGTTGAAGGTAGACTATTGTGCATAATGAAGGTGTGCTCTGCATTGAACCTCCACTTAGTGAAATAATAACCTTTACTTCAGAGTCAGTAGTAGTCTCAGACTTGAACTATGACTGCTTAAGGGAAATAAAGTATTACTGCTTACACACAATAATCAAAGTGTTGGCAAAAGCTTTAATAGTCAGCACATTACGGCCTTGTGCTATCCTGATTTTCATGAGTATGTTTTAGAACAAGTCCATTCTCATAGAAAGCGGTCTACTTTCACACTCATATAGGTGAAATTTGTAAAGGGTGCTCCTATAATTTGACACCCCACTCATATGAGATACAAAATTTCATTAAGAGTTCATACACTCAACCTCCACAAATCATTATAGGACAAATGCGCTCACATCATAGGGATTGAATAAAAATTAATTTTAGTGCATTTCACAAAAAGTCATCATATATTGAACCTAGTTATAGGATCTCTAGTCCCCAGGTTGGGTTTTCTCATATATGACTCAGGATTTATAGGCTTTAATTTCATCCCCCTTGATGTGCTTCAGACTCTTATCTTGCTAAGGCTTAATACATGAATTTGCAAGATTTAACACAACTAATAAATGGTATACCACGGATCAATATGATCTCACAATATTATATTTTTTCTCACAGGTCTGAATTTATCGTTATAGCTATAATTTTTGTACTCTACCAAATTTATTGGCGCTATCACAATTAATCAAAATGAGGAAAAAATTAATTTCTCAAAATGAAGTGTTTGATATGATAAAATCAATTCACTTTTTCACTAGTTGAAGTTAAAAGGTTTTTTACCTCAACCTCCATGGTAGAGTTAGTAAATAATAATTTACTTTTCTCATTTTCACATATTGCACCAAACTTTTCTCAAGTGGTTTGCTTGTATCTGTCAAGTGCTTTTACTGCAAACATAATATCAAGTCAAGTTGTCAGTCACATATCTCATATTACTAGCCTAAAAATATGAAATATGTGACTGACAACTTGACTTGATATTGTGTTTGCAGTAAAAGTACTTGGCAGGTACAAACAAACCATATGATGAGAAATGTTTGATGCAATTTGTAAAAATGAGAAAAGTAAATTATTATTTACTAACTCTACCATGGAGGTTGAGGTAAAAAACACTTTTTAACTTCAACTAGTGACAAAGTGAATTGATTTTATTATATCAAACACTTCATTTTGAGAAATTGATTTTTTCTCATTTTGATTAATTGTGATAGCGCCAATAAATTTGGTAGAGTACAAAAATTATAATTATAACGATAAATTCACACCCGTGAGAAGAAAATACAATATTGTGAGATCATATTGATATGTGGTATGTCATTTACTAGTTGTGTTAAATCTTGCAGATTCATGTATCAAACCCTTAGCAAGATAAGGGTCTGAAGCACATCGAGGGGGGTGAAATTAAAACCTATAAATCCTGAGTCATCATATGATTCATTTTTCCCATTGAACCTAGTTATAAGATCTCTAGTCTCCAGGTTGGGTTGCAACACCATTTTCACAAAATTAAATCAAGGAGTTGCAAGATTCATACGACAAACAAAGTTGTCTTTCACCATTTTTCCAACATCATGTGACTTGACAAGAAAAAATTGATAACATGTTTTATTGCATTTTTCATTTCAATAATGAAATTCATCTCACCCAAATATTTCATATCAATATGGATACTCAACTTTTTTCTTATCAATTCTTTGATAACGTGTTAGAGCCAAAACTCACCAAATCATATGCAAAAACTAACATGTGATTTATTTCAAAATAAATATATGCACCTATAATACTCTGTTTTAGAACATTTCTCAAAAATATAAAAATCACAATTTCATAATAATTTTTTTCTATTTCATGAACCCCCACTATTTTTAAAATTTAACTATCACTTTGTGTTCATGTAAAGAAATATCACTCTATTTATAAAATTATTAGGTAAAAACAAATTCCTTCTTTACATTTTCTCTGCTTAAATTGAGCAAGTAAAAATTATACTTTACCTGTACATCTCTTCTATTCCATCTCTTGAAAAGAGCAACACCGAAGCAGAATGATATTGAGATCTTCTATTTTGATATCCGCACTTTTTTCAAACTGTAACAAAATATGGATCTCCTTAAAATTGTTGGTGTAATATACCACAAATACAATAAATTACAGTTGAAAATAAAAATGACAAAATTGAATAAAAATTCATTTAGGATAAGGCGCGGATATCTCACTCTGTTTAAGGAGATTCAAGCTCACTGCAGCATAATCTACACCGATCCAGCAGTATATTTCTTGACTTGTCCCCTCCAGGATACAACAGCCCAACAACGTTGTATGACTCAAACAACTCTGGATTAGTCGAAGAGAGCAAAGCTCCACTCAAAAACACCTTTCTTCAACATATAAATACTCACTTTTTATTTTAGTGAATATAGTTGAAGACTTAGAATATTTTTCATTAGTCTCAGCTCTCTCTTTCACTATTGCACAATCACCACACACTATAATATTTATCACACTTTACATTGTTTTCTCTTCCTCATCTTCCATCCTTCACAAAGGAAGAAACATCACTATTTATAAGTGAGAAATTCATCCTTTCTTGAATAGGATTAATGTGAATAGTAATGTAGGTAAATGAATAGAGGAATTATGTCTTGGAGGTTACATGAGTTACAAGGCATAATGAGGTAGAACATGGCTTAGTGATTATAAGAGTTACAAAACACTAATGGTCATATGAGTTACAAGAAAGTAATGATCATAAGAGTTACAAGAACTAATAATCATTGTACCACAATTTATACCCACTAACATATACACTTAATATTTTATTTTAATAATAAAATGCATATACACCAATAGGAAGCAAACTGCTTCCATAGCTTTTGGGCTATGGGACCTGTTAGTAAAAAGTGTTTCATAGTCTCCACATTTCCTTATTCACAACAATAGCATCTTGACACCAGCTAAACATTTAATCTCCTCACGTTATCATCAGTAGGTACATTCCTGTTGATCACTCTCCACATGAAAAAGGACATTTTAGCAGGTAAACCTTTCACCCAAACATATTTGGCCCATTCTATTCAAACCCTTCTCTATCTAAGGCTTTGAAAAGCTGACTTGACTGCGAATTCACCAGAATTGCAACCTATCCATA
This sequence comes from Solanum aculeatissimum, assembly GCA_038996855.1. Classification (NCBI taxonomy): domain Eukaryota; kingdom Viridiplantae; phylum Streptophyta; class Magnoliopsida; order Solanales; family Solanaceae; genus Solanum; species Solanum aculeatissimum. The sequence goes on along the minus strand of JBCEWC010001854.1, from coordinate 29,478 downwards.
TTGGCCTCTCATTGACATCAAAGAGGCAAGGTTTGATATTATTAACAACATGCTCCACTATCTCATCAGATATAGCCCCCCTCAACTTACTATAATTCCAATACCCATTCTCTATGAATTCCTTGACCTCAATTTCATCTTCTCTGGCCTACATCCCTTCCAAAAAATACAAAGCACCCTGTCTGATCTAATTGTCAAATCAAAAACTAGAGTTAGCAACCCTAATTTGCTAGCCTATGTCATGTTCAACTTTTTCTCTAATCTGTAACATTTTCCTCCACACATGTGATGCCCCAGTCGTCCATATTATGGTAGGATGCAGTTTCTTACAATATTTGACACCCATGTACCTACCCCACATTGATAGTGTTGAAGTTCTAAAATTCCACCAAAGTTCGGCAAATAGAGCATTATTTACATCATAGAGTGATCTGAATTCTAGCCCCCCTTCCTCCTTGGGAAAGCACAAATCCTCTCATTTCATCCAATGCTTTCCCCTGGCTCCACTTGACCTACTCCAAAAGAATTTAGCAAAAATTTTATGAATCTTCTCAATAGTGTCCTTTGGAGGATTCATGGTAGACAAAAGATATACAAGCATTGTTTGCAAAACATGATTAACTAGCACCATTATATTTTCCCTCCAAATGATAGAAATCTGTTCTGCCATTGTAGGATTCTTCTTGCAACTTTTCTTGTAAGATCTTCAAAATACCCTATCCTTTTTCTACCATAGAAAATAGGACATCCCAAATAAGTGAAAGGGAAGTTCCCTTGTCTGATACCAGTCAACCTCTTTAGTCTAATTGCAATAATCAGAGAAGTGTTATCATGAAGATAGAAAAAAATTTATTGACATCAACTAGCTGCCTAGAAACCTCTTCATAGTCTTTTAAGATCTTCATCATCTTTATCACTGAAGTCATATCCCCTGAATAGAAAAGAATGGTGTTATCTGCATAAGTCAGGTGGTTGATTTTAGGGCTCCATTTAGGCAATCAAAACCCTACATATTCCTCATCCAGAAACATATTGTTCAAGCCCCTAGTTAGGACCTCTGTTATAATGATGAAAAGAGTAGGAGAGAGAGGATCTCCCTGCTTCAACCCTTTGGTAGATTGATAGAAACCATTGGTCTGTCCATTAACCATGATTGAATACCATTTATTAGACACCAGTCTCTAAACCATATCAATCACCCCTTTCCCAAAACCAAACTTTCTTAATACATTAGTGAGGAAAATGCAGGAGACTTTGTCATAAACCTTAGTCATATCCAACTTGACCATCACATTGGTAAATTTATTTCTCAAGTTGATATCTCTAATTATCTCCTGTGTCAACAACACGTTCTCAGTTATGATTCTCCCTTTAACAAACGCAGACTAGTTTTCTGAGATCATTCTTCGTAGAACAATAGCTAGCCTTTCATGTAGCATCCTAAAAATCACTTTATTTATGAAGCAACTCAAGCTTATAGGTCTCAGATCCCCAAAGTTTCTTACTTCCTCCTTCTTAGGCAACAAAATCAAATTGGTATGTGTAACAAACTTTGACAGCTCTTGTCCATAAAAAATGTCCTTACTACTTTTGTAACATCATCCCCAACAATGTCCCAGTATTTCTGGAAGAATTCAAGAGAAAAACCATCTGGACCACAAGCACTACTTCCAGACAGTTTGAACACCACAGCCTTAACCTCCTCCTTGTCAAGCAGTTTTAAGATATTAATATTCTCCTCTTCACTTATGATCCTTGGAATGAACTTAAGCATAGAAAAATCATTGATGACCTTTTTCTCCCTAAATTGTTCTTTAAAAAACTCAACACTATGATGTAAATAAGAATGAAATAGTCTAGAGTTATTGTCCCCATGCACAAACCATTGCATTCCTGCCTTTTGCTTCTAAAACTTCTCCTTTAATATGAGAAATCTTGTCAACTCTGCTTCTGCTCTCTTAAGTTCATCACGATTGCCCTTAGTGGGATCAACTTCTAGTTGAGTTTGTTTGACTCTGATTATGTCTTCCAACGTAGTAATTTTTTCAAAAATATTATCGAAAACCTCCTTATTCCAAATTTCCAGGGCCTTTTTAACCTTTTCATCTTTACATGTAGCTCGACAAAAGGGGATCCCACAAAGTCAATTTTCCAATTCTTCTCTACTACTTCCATAAAGTGCTTGTGGGCAGTCCAAAAACTGAGAAATCTGAAAGGTTTAATATATGATTCCATCTCAGTACTACATTTTACATGAATTAGAGCATGATCTGAACCCTTCCTAATAAAACGCTCCACCTCATTATTAGGAAAAATCTCCTCAAATGCACTATTCACCAGAACCTGTCTAGTCTCTTCAAGATTGAGGCATGATTAATTCTTCCATTCCATCACGTAAACCTACAACCTGTGAACTTTAGCTCTGTAAGGGCACAATTACTAATACACTGAGAAAAATCAACTGCCTCAGCTTGTGAGAACTCTAATTCACCCAGTTTTTCCTCCTCATTCAGAATAACATTGAAGTCCCCACCAACCATCCAAGGAATATCAGATGAGTCAAATGACTCCAATTCCTCCTATAACTCAAGCCTTTCATCTACACTGCATATTGCATATATAGAAGAAATCAAGAAAAACTTATTATTACAGCAAAACTTCATTGTAATTTGCTGATAGGAATCAATGATGACAGAGCCTTCCCCATCCATCTTTCCAAAAAATTCATATTTTACCGGAACAGTTAGCTCTTGCAAAATCAAATTCTAACCTTATTTTGTAAACTTCCACCCTACTTGGGTTCTAAAAAGGTTCCATAAGTGCAATGAAAGAGTATTTATATCTTTTATTAAGATCTATTAACCTCCCAAAAGCATTTTGGGCATTAACGGATCTAATATTCCAATATAATATCTTTTTTATCATTGTAAACTAGATGATGAACCTCCCCTATTACTCCTTGTTCTCACCTGAAGAGGAATAGTTGGCCAACCCCTTTTGACCTTGAGACTATTGGTATGTCGTGGAGATAAATCTCCAGCCTGACTAATTTGTTGGATATTGTAATCAATCGCTCCTTCATCATCCTTCTGACCCACACTATGAGTGTCCTCCAATTTTGTATCCTCCTTTTCCAAGACTTCATTATACAACACAATAGCCTTATTATTTGAGTTACTAACATCATCTACTGGAATGTCATCACCCCTTTCTGGTTCACCTTCCTTTCTTAGGCTCCGTCTATTTAGATGTTGGTTAGAATCACTCTTTTTACAAGAGTCACAAGCATTACTTGTCTCAACCCCATTTTGAGTGAATAATGACTGGACATCTTATCACCCTTTGTACCATTCAGTTGATCTTGCTTCTCCCCTTTGGCCATAAAGGCCATCTCTACCCAATCCTTTGTAGTTGGCTTCACCCCAGGATCTGGGTTACCAATTTGCGTGACATCCCCTACACCTTTCTCCACCTCTTTCCCCTTTGCCTCCATATTGGTAAGGGCATCAAACTGATTATTAGTTGGAACTGCATTCCTCTTCAAGACCTTCATTCCTTATACATTCTTATCTTTCACAAACTTCTTGTCTGCCACACCTTGTTCCCCCTTGGGGTCATCTTTTATTAGATTAGTAGGGCCTAGTACTTTATCTGCCTTTCCTCCTTGTAACCCATCTTTAGTGATCTGTTTGCCCTAGGGGCCTGATTTCTTGGTATTTGTACTCTTCTCCCCTGATTCCTTATTGATGAACAATTCCAGGTGCTCGACATAACATTGTTGTTCATCATGTCCTTGAATCAAACAAGTCTTACAATATTTGGATATGTAGTCATACTTGATCTTTATCCATCTCCCCGTAACTTCCCCATTGGACTTCTTGATTCCAATTTTAATTCTATTCGGAAAATCCCCAAGAAAATCCACCTCAACTTTCACCCTTGCACAGCTAGGTCTTGTTTGATTTTTTGTTGCCATATCTACCTGAAGAGGCTTCCCCACTGCCGCCGCTAATGAGAAAATAGTTTCTTTCCCAAAAATAATTGGGAGGAAGCGAAGAAAATGAAATCCAAGCAATTGTAGTTGAAGTCTCCTCCGCCGGGTTAAACATGGGATCTCATTTTAGGGTTCTCATCGGATAGGTCCAATTCTTGTGAGCAATATAAAGTGCAGGTTTAGATAACAGATGAACATAATCCTCCAAAAGGCTTGCCCTTGTAAGCACATATCGATTGCTAAGCAAACCAATTTTACATTCACCCTTAAGTTCACATTGCTTTGGTATCAACGTCCTCAGATATTTCATGCATTTTTATTTTCTTCCTTCATTTTCTCTGAACTCAAACTAACTCCATCTTAATCCCCTTAGGTTACGAATAACAATGAGTGCAGCTCACACATTAGATGATATTCTCCATGTGTCAACTTCAGTGGGACCGGATTCTACTCCATTTATTTGCATCTGTAAACACAATTAATGAAGACCATCTATCTGCACAAGAGTGACTTTATGTTCGTATCATTGGCCAGATGCCTTGAATACAGTAGTTTCTGTTAATAATAATCTCAGCATACAATATTTGAGACGTAGTGTACTAGATAGCTGTGTATTTTCAACAATTCAACTTTGAAAAGAAAAAACATCAAATCAAATTTTCAATTACGGGGGATAGGTAACATGAATATAGTGAGATTTAATCATACACTTATCGTGTGATACAGATTCCTGCCGATACCATTAGAAGGTAAGCAAGCATCCACCAGAGAAGCAACGGGATTGAGGCCAACAAAAAACACCATCTTCAACTTATGTTTGGAAACAAGGACCTAATAGTCTTAGTTAATACTACTAGTACTCTATTTAGTTCCCCTAAATGATGGACTCATCTGAGGCAGTATTTCTTGGAGTAGCCAGAACTAACCAACTTGCAGCTCCCTGGGGCAAGGATGTGGCAGATGAAGAGCAACATTTGCTTGCTTGTTGCTGACCGTACTCCTTCCCGCTGATGCTAACATGGCTAACGCTGTCATCCCCTGAAGCTTGCCGTGCTTTACTCATCTTGACTCCCTTCACCAGAGAGGACAATGTCTTGAGGACATATATACATACAGAATGAAGGTGGCAGTCTATCATCAAGAACATAAACACTTTAAACTAGATCAAGTGCAAGGGGATAAATTATACTTACATGAGGCATGACAGTAGTTGTTGTGGTTATAGTTTGTCTTGATGGTGGGGTTTGGCGAAATCCTTCACCAACATTAAGAGGGACATCATTTAAGTTGATGAGAGTAGTTGTCTTGTTTCCAGCTGAGTAATTCATCATGTTATCACCAGCTTCATAGCAAGTTTCACTAGAGATGGTGGAGACAGTAACAGTGACTGCTCGTCTTTCAGGGACAGGCTTGACAGGGGAAGCTGGCTGGTTGTTATGAAAATTATTAGTGTAAGGCAGCAATGAAGGAGGAGCAATGGCAGTGGAAGAAGAGACTGAGGGTGGTGTTTGGACCATATGAAGATCTTCAACCTGGACCACAACCTGAGGGGACATGTTACAACCACTACTCTTGCGGACCATGTTTGGCCAAAGGAAGCTACCCTGGGGTTTGCACAGTCTGAAGCCACTCTTAAGCCGTTGTATCTTCGCAGCTTTTCCCTCAGATGCTGGGGTAGTATTTTTTGTTTTTCTAGGGTTAGTTGCTGTTAGCTCCTTGCTCTGATCATTTGATCCCCCCATTGCTACGTCTACTGCTTGCACTCCCTGTTTCTCACTTCCTTGTTTCAACTCCTTTTTCTTAACTTCAGCTAATTGCTCAGCCGACAACATTAATGTCGTGATCAACCTTTCTTTTTCTTCCAGCTTGGACACCAGATTCAGAAACTTTTCCTGTATTCATTACCCAATTAACATTTAACAGTCCACGGAAATTATTATTAGTACTAAAAATATCACGACTCCTACAGTAACATGCATTTTCTACTTCCTCACCTAATCAAACATGATTAAAGCCCCACCTCTCCCTTTCCCCTTCAATCTTAACCAGAAACAAAAGCTTAGAGAAGCAGTGAAGCGAAATGGTGCATTTTTTGATGGATTAGAGACATCAGAAATTATTAAGCTGGGTATCTCATGTAAATTACAGCACAATATGAAACTATGGAAGTGTGAGTTGCATCTAATTCCACACACAAAGCAACAACATAGGCTAATTAATTAGCATACCTCCATTTTTGCCATAAAATCTGAATTGGCTATCATTAATTGTTTCTTGCACTTTTCCTGCCACCCAAACAGAACATGAAGTATAATTACCAAACGGGTTATTAATTTGGAAACAATTCGAATGACAAACTTTTGGCTTTTAGAAATAAATACCATTGATGGGATAGCTGTCCTTGAAATTTCAATAGCTTTGGTTTCTTGCTGCTGCCTCTTCAATTCAAGCTCCTCAATCCTTCTGCTCAAATAAAATTACAGCCATAGGTATTTATACAGCACTAACGTAAAAGCTTAAAATTACAGCATATAATCATCAGCATATTCACCTTTTCAGCTTTCCAACTTCTACTTCCAAATGTTTCTTGGAAATCATCATCTCCTCCCAGTCTCTGTTTATGACCAACATTAACAGATATAACATAAAACAATTAGAGCTCGACCAGAACAACCATAAAACAATCTTTTTTTCCTGGGACATGAACATGCACTTTGAAAACGAAGTGTATTTCTAGCATTTTCAGCTAACCTTTTGAGTACAAAAATCTCATTTTTCATGTGCCTAAACTCCTGGGCACATACGGGGTGTTGAGTGGGGCAGTCTCCGAGCTCCCAACCAGGTGGAGGAATCCAATAAGGATCATTAACACCGGCCTCCTTCCTAATGTTAACTAGGTCTGCACTCTCCAGCCAATACTCCATTGCACCCTCAGCATTGTGGCGGCGGCGAAAACGTTCTGTTCCTCCAGGTGCAATTTTACCGGCCATGTGCTTGAGCAGATGATCCAACAGGCCAGTATCTCCAATGCGCTTCCGTGCCTCTGCTCTCAACTCTGGCCGGAGAATTGGGTTATTAGCTGTTGCACCCTTTGCCTTCATCACCTCCATTAAGTTCTTCTCCGCCGACTTGTACCTTCGGTGAAGACATTAGAAATTAAAGAGAGAACTGTTTTTTTCCTGAAACTACAATATATAGCGGGATAATGCAATGGATTAATAGCTATACTTACCTCTCTGTAGACCAACGGTCTTTGGGGTCTTTGTATACTGTCAATTGCCTGCATTTGTTTCTTTTGGCAACTTTGTTTTTCTGCCTTTGAATCTCACCCCTTGTTTTCTTTGCCTGTTTTGCTGTAGTTGCTCTTAAGCTATATCTTTTTCTCTTCAGATTCCTGTTAGTCTTCTCTGTTACAGCTTCCTCCTCCTCATCGTTCTCCTCTGTTTCTTCATCATCTTCCTGCTTTAATGATTCACCGCCGACTTCATCCTCTTCCTCTTCTTCCTCCTCCTCCTCGTCCTCTTCAGATTTTGCAGGTACTTCCACCTTTGGAATTTCATCTCCTTGAACGAAACTGGAAGAAGACTTGGTGTTGTTGCTTTCTTCATGTCTCCCAAGAAACTTGACTTGGCGGCGTATCCCCCAGGTAACCATTCCATTAACCTTGAGCTGAGACAAGCAGGTTCCACTCTTTAGAGGAACATCGAAATTAATGGAGTTGAGCAACCAGAAGCTATGAAGATGCTTCTTCTCGGCAAACTCGTGGGAAGGAACTTGACGGAGAAGCACTTTATTAGCGAGAGCTGTTCCCATGACAAACTTCTCATCAAAAGCTGGATACATCTCGCGGGTGCTATTGCTGAAGTATGTTTGTAATGACTCCATGCTCGGGAACCTGACTGCCACATTCAATGCAGTTGTCTCGCTCACCTGATCATGAAATTTTTTTTAAAAAAATGAATATATATAGCCGTCTATAAAAGGTGAACGTACCAAAGATATATAATTTTTGTAAATATATAACATGATCAGGGATTGGTTAATTAATTTATATTCTGTTTACCATAGCTACTCGGATGGACTTGAGTTGAACTGGGGTCCTTGGAGGCAAAAATATATGATCAATCTCGTAAATAGAACCTATCTCAATGTTGATCTTGGCACCCAGAGTTTCATGGTTGTCTGCTGAAAAGTGGAAAAAGGGATAATCATGAGAATACATTTTCCGAGAAACCAGATAACTTTTGAAACGTCTAATTAATTTTGAAAGAGTAAAAAAAATGGAGTATAAGAGGTTGATTCAGATGCGGCTAAAAATATAGTACTGCTAGTGCGCGCTGCAGAAAGAGGGAGAGAAAGAGTACAGTGGCGTTTTAGGGTAGAGTGATTATCTGATGTGGGCAAAAGTGGTTGGTTTTCATGTCTGGCCAAAGCTGGTACTGTAGTGTCTGCGCCAGAGACGCTGCTTTGCTTTTGCCCTTTCAGGTAATCCATTTCCTGTACATACATATATTACAAAATATGAACACCACCACCATTATCGTTCATTCTCTACAATATAATATAACATATATAGCACGTACTCTCAATTTCCCTATAAAAATTTTATGATCCTTTGTAATATTAGTACTATATTAACATGCATGCATAATAAACTAATTTGGCTTAATTAAGCCCCACTCATGTGGGTTATTTATTTAAAATCACCATCATCATCAAGAAGATCTCTCTGTCTTTTTGCAGGGAAAGAAACATTACATGCACGCACTCGCACTGAAAGCTACACTTTTTTTTCTGATTGGCGCGTGTACGTTACTCACATCAAATGAAGCCAAAGAATGGCCTAACAGAAAAAGGAAATATTCAGATACTGATAGAAACCATTCCGTGCCCAACTATTTAGAGAGAGAAAATGTGTATGTAGAGAGAGAGAAAGCTTACGAGGTTAGCTTGAATGATTTTTCTGGATCTTTTTCTGTAGTAAGTTTCCATTGCCTTTATCTGTAGAAACAAATAATATGAATGATTAACGCTAATGATTTGCATAGAAAGTTGGGGGTAATTTTGGGGTTCAAACTCAAAAAGTTGATAGCAGTGGGTGTGGATCAGCTGCTGCCATTAGGGTTTCCGGAAATGAAGAGTTCCATGTTTAGTAATGCATTAAACATAGCGGCTGAAAAGCAAAAAGATCAAAAAACTCATACAGAGATATAACCCAGACATGAACTGCGCCATCCGCAGGCTTTCAGTACACACAGCATGTTTTCTCTCCTAGACACCAACTTTAATTTATGTATATTCATCCAACACAAACAGATCACTGATAAAAAGTGAAAAATCCCAGTGCTTTTTGACTAAACTGATCGAACAGAAAAAGCTGTAAACTTACGGAAAAATTTGCAGATTAATGATTCATGAGTTCATATTCATATCAAAACAAGTAGTAATCCTTTTGTTTTTTGTTTTGGAGATTTTAGCTTACAAAGATAATAAACATATGAAAACAGTAGCGATTTTCAAAAGTAACTTGATCAATCCAGTTTCTAGAACTTGACTTCATGCGTTTTCTTATTTAGCCCTAGATCGACTCCATTTTTTTCCCGAGTAAACAACAAGCTAAGATGTTTTACTTTAATTTCTTGGAAAAGAAAGAAACTCCAACTGTCATCCCTGCACGTCTATACAAACAGACGAACACGGCATACACAGAGATGACATGCAAGTGAAACAGAAAAAACCAGTTAATGGAGCTGTAGCGCGATAGAAATATGAAAAGAAGATGAAAACAAGGAGAGAAAATGAAAAGGTTGTTCTCCATACCTAGCTATCGATCTGCAAAGGAACAGGAACCCTAGTTACGGAGGAAATGCGTTTTTGATGGATATATAATGTTGAAAACTGCGAGAATGAATGGGAAAGTGAAGATCTTTATTATTTTTCCAGAGATATTTTGAGAGTACGCTAAGCTTGTGGAAGAAGAATGTATTTCAGCAAAATTGGAAGTGGGCAAAAATGGAGTTGAATGAAAGGGAGTTGTTAGTGAAATAGAGCTGAGAGAGATGATAAAAGTAACTGATAATTGCAACGGCGAACACCGCTGCGTGTTGCTGCTCACGTGCCCTTACCTTTGGTCCCCCACTCTGTTAACATTACCTTTTTACCCCTACGCGCCAACGCCTTGCTATCCTTTTTGGTATCGCTTCCACATCTTTCTAGTCCAAACAACAATGCAATCAAATTCCAGAATTATACTAAAAATTCTGATATTGCCCAAGTGTTCAAAATCATCTTATTCGGTGATGTTGCCAATCAAACACATTGAAACTCACTAAAATTCCACTTCTCTTAATTCATTATTTATTTCTCACATGTTATTTCACTATCTCATCATTTCAATTTATGTGTCCTTAAATCAACTATAGCGATTTAAGAATAAAACAAGCATTGATTGAGTCATCGAAAGTCAAAAGGCTTTGGACAGAAAGATTCGTTAACTCAATGAACTGCAGCTAGGTTATAAAATTAATTCGAAAACATGACTTGTTCAAAGTTAAACATGTTATTAATGGTTTGTCAATTTTTCAACTAAACTCATTTTAACATGCTTAATTTAACATATCTAAAAATTAAATTAATTTGCACTAAAGATGTAGCCTGTAAATATTGATCCATGAGAGATCAACTTTATCAAAGTATTTTAAAAATTAAAAAAAGCTTTATGTTTTGGTATATTAAGTACAGCATGAAACAAAAAATAATAATCAACCATTTGTTAAATGTAGCACATCTGCTAGTTTTGTTTGATAATTAGAAAACGATAATAGGACAAAAAGTAATTTAAATTTCATAAGATGTAAGTGAATTAGATTATGATTTTATTGTTTAGTTCACCTTGATCGGGTTTATTTTTATCTGAATTTTATTTTTAATAAATTAATAATTATTCATTTATTTATCAACTCAATAATTTACGATTCAAATTCATGAATTCAACCACCATCAATATCCCTAAACAGCACAACTAGCTAAAATGAATAAGTAAAATTAAGGGTGTTCACGTAAAATAAAAAATTTAACCAAATAAAAAATAGATACAAATTGAAGAAGATTTACGCTTTTTGTTTGCGCCTATATCAAAAAGTAGGCAAATTTAATCAGGCTTGGTTTTGGTTTGATAATAAGAATATATTAATCGAGAAAATCGATTTGAGAAGAATATATAAATAGTTAATTAAATATAATTTTGTAAAATTTTCCGTGCATATATCCCCTTCATCCTTGCTTAAGTGTTTTACTTTTCTTTTCAATTTGTCCTAAAAAGAGTCTCTCTATATTTAGTAAGTTTTCAATTTTAATATTTTACATGACAAGTTTTAGATTACAAAATTCAAAAATCTCTCTTTATTTCTTATTTAAGTGACGGAGGGAGTACTAATTTGTATGCGCTTAGGGATGACAACGAAGCGGGTTTAGAGCTATGGGGGTGGAGTAGGTTTAAAGTTATGTGGGGCGGGGAGAGTTGAAGTAACTATTAAAAATCAAATAGGAATTTGAATAAAATTAAATCTTTTTATATTAAACATTGACTTTAATTTTTATATCCTTTGTCCATCTTTATTATTAGTAAAAATCAAAGATATAAACTTTTTATATTAAACATTGACTTTAATTTTATTTTTTTCAAAAATTTAAACTAAACATGTCCGGTAAATTGCTAGTTGTTAAAATGTTAATTAGAAACCTTTAATTAATGATCAAGAAACAATTGTTGAAATGTCAACTAAAAATAGTTAATTAGTTGTTGAGACGCTAATAGCGAAAAATCTTTAAAAATATAAAGTTTTATTTTTCATATTAAATTCAATTAAAAAATAAAAGAACTTAAAAATTTACGCGGACGGGTTTATGCAGGACGAGTCTATACGGGGCAAGGCGATTTAAAAAAATTGGGGGTTGAGCTCAACCTGCCCCGATCCCGCCCCATTCCCATCCCTATTGGTACCTCAGCACACCATCTCCCCCTTTGGCGAAAATCATCACCTTCTATTTATGCACATCCTCATTTAACTAAAGAAAGATAGGATTTTGATCTTGTTTTTCCTTCACCTCTATTACAAGAGATGACTCGCCCATCTTGAAAAATTACACCACCTAGAGTCAACAAGTCGAACTCCCAATCAAGAAAGTATATGCACTTCTTTTGCCAATTCTTTCTTCTCCTCCACATGGGTAGTGCTCTTTATAGAGAGCCTTCTAAGAGCATCAACAACAATGTTAGATTTTCCTAGGTGGTAGAGGATGGTCATGTCATAATCCTTAAACAACTCAAGTTATCTCCTTTGCCTTAGGTTTAGCTCTTTCTAAGTGAAGACATACTGCAAGCTCTTATGATCAGTGAACATATTTGCATGCACCCCGTAGAAGTAGTGGCGTCAAATTTTTAGAGCAAATACTATGGTTGTCAACTCGAAGTCGTGAGGTACGTAGTTTCTCTCATGAGTCTCAAGTTGTCTGGAAACATATGCAATGACCTTACCCTTCTATATCACTACACATCCCAACCCAACTTTGAAAGTATCACAATAAATTACGAAATCATTTGTTCGCTCAAGTAGGGACAATATTAGAGTTGTAGTCAATCTGATTTTCAGCTCCTAAAAGCTTTTGTCACATGAATTCGACCATTGGAACTTAATTGTCTTTTGAGTCAAATTGGTTAATGGATCTGATATGGATGAAATGCCTTTACAAATCTTCTATAGTACCCATCCAAACTCAAGAAACTCCTTATGTCAGTTGGGGATGTAGGTCTTGGCTAGTTCTTAACTACCTTAATATTCTGAGTATCAACTCGAATAGCATCCTAGGAACGCCACAGATGTAAGCCAAAACTCACACTTTAAAAACTTAGCATACAACTCCCTATCCTTGAGAGTCTAAAGGACAATTCTAAGATGGTTGGTATGCTCTTTATTATTTTTGGAATAGACCAGAATATCATTGATAAATATGATCATGAACACGTCTAATTATGGCTTAAATACTCGATTCATCAGATCTATGAAAGCTACAGGAGCATTAGTCAGACCAATGGACATAACAAGAAACTCAAATACCATAATGCATTTGTGATGCCATCTTTGGGATGTCTTTTTCTCTCACTTTCAACTAATGATAGCGTAATCTAAGGTCTATCTTAGAGAAGCAAGTGGTACCCTGAAGTTGGTCGAATAAATCATCTATCCTGGAAAGAGGATACTTATTCTTTATGGTGACTTTATTAAGCTGGCAGTAGTCAAGGCACATCCTCAAAGAACCATCTTTCTTTTGCACGAATAGGATAGGAGCGTCCCAAGGTGAGACACTCGGCCTAATGAATCCCTTATCTAGGAGATCTTTCAACTATTCCTTTTACTCGTTTAACTCAACGAAAGCCATCTATATAGCAAAATAGAGATAGATTGTGTATCAAGAAGAACATCAATCCCAAAGTTAATCTCCTTATTAGGAGGGACTCCAATCAGATTCTTAGAAAGACTTCAAAAAACTCATTCACAATAGAAACTGACTCAAGAGATAGAGTTTTATCATTAACATCTTTGACTCAGACCATATGATGAATACATGCTTTAGTAATTAATTGTCTGGTCTTAAGGTAGGAGATGAATTTATCCTTAGGCACTACAAGGCTACCCCCCACTTACGATAGGTTTATTCAAAAATTAAAACTTGACGATCTAGGTTCTATAATCAACTGAGGCATAACAAGCATAGAGCCAATTCATGTGAAGAATAACATCAAAATCAACTATGTCCAACTCAACTAGGTCAGCCATGATATTTTGTGATAAATGGACATAGTAAAATCTCTATAGACTCTCTCATCTAGAACAGACTCGCCCACAGGAGTAGACACACTAAAGAACTTAAGAAGACGCTCAAGAAGAATCTCAAAACTTAGTTGCCAAATAAAGAGTCACAAAAGACAATGTCATACCCCGATCTAACAATGCATAAACTTAAGAAAAGATTTGAAGCATACCAGTAATAACATCAGGGGAGTTTTCTTGGGCTTGGTGACTACCCATAGCATATAGACGGTTTGGTCCCCTGTTTGTACCAGAAGTGGTACCTTTCTGATTACCTCTATTCTATGGTGTTGCAGAAAATGACTGAGCTCTACTACCTCCCTCTCTATGTCTCCTTGAAGGGAACTCGTTCTAAAAAGAGACTTGTCTATACATATTTATACCGAGCATTGGTGCCTTCACGACACTCACCCAAATGAAGCTTTCCACATCTAGTACAAGGTGGCCTTTCTCTAGAACCTTGAGACACACTTCCTTGGGACTGATAACCTTGGGCTTAGAAGTTCTAGTGACTCTGTAATTTTTTATCATACCTATTATTCAATGCAGGTGCACTCACAATAAAGGTGCATAATTAGAAGACTCTTTTTTGAAAAAAGGACTTATTTCCCTTTCTATGATTTTGCTCATTCTCATGTCCAACTGACTTGGCCTTTTTGCTCAAGTGATCCTCTTTGTCCTTCTTCTTGTCTTCCTTAACCTATTGAGAACACACCATAAATTTAGAAAAATCCATGTTAGAAATCATTAGCATCTTCTTACACTCTTTCTTCACACGTTTGCCCAGGTCAAAAATAAACTTCCTCATCTTGGCCCTCATATTTGGAATTATCTCTTGAGCATATTTGTACAACTGAATGAACTTCAAGTTTTACTCCTTCACAGTCATAATATCTTACTTGAGGTTCATAAACTCCTCAATATTTTCTTCCCTCAACTTTTGAGGAAAGAAGTGGTCGAGAAAGGCACTCTCGAACTAATCCCAAATTGTAGCCTTAACATCCTCACCTCAGCTATCCTCCCACCGATCATACCATATATTTGCAACATCTTTAAGCTGATAGGAAACCAACTCAACACCCTCAACCTCAATAGCATGCTTTCCTTTCAAAATCTTCCATATCTTATCAATGAAGTTTTGAGGGTCCTCATCAACCTTTGAACTTATGAAAATTAGCGGGTTCATCTTCATAAAATCTCAAATTGTAGTGGTACAAGAGGGTACTTGGGAGTTAGTGCTACAAGTTGATAATCTCTAGTTACTACTCTAAGTAGCCACTAACTGAGTCAACGTGGTGATAGCTCCTCTGAATTCAACGTTAGAGGTAGGAGCAAGTTGTGTACTAGGGGTCTAAGAGAGGCCTTAAGTCACATCTTCACTCTCATTCTCAACCTTAACTATATGAGCACTCATCCTAGTCCTTACCCAGTATCAGCAGGGATAGTAATTAATACTTCAATAGCTGATATTGTTCATCCTCTGGTCCTTACCACAGGTGGGGTGGTATCTCAAATAGTGGAACCTTAGTGCTGGTGGTGTTTCTCTAACTAACCATACACTTTGGAGGAATTATCTACATGTGTAAATGTATGAATTAGAAGGAAATTTTTATAGCGTTAAACTCTATTGCATGAATTTAGAATACAAAGAAGTGAAACAATATCCCATAGCCTTGTAATTGTAAGTGTGATGCATGACACACCTATAAGCAAGACTTTACTAGACACGAATTTATAGACAACCTAGGAATCTTAAACTATGGCTCTGATATCAAGTTTGTCATGCCCCGAAAGGGTACCCTAGGCATGGTCAAAACTCAGAAAGCATTTCTGGTCTTCGAGAGAACCACTTGGTCTTTTCACTTATTCATTCATCAACGAAAGGCTTAAATAAAAGCAAAATATACTTATGTGGGATCTTAACATCAATATCAAGAAGGAAATAGTTTTAAGAAAAATAACTCAACATAGTTTCAAATTGAATAGTAGTTTTAAAGAAAACAGACTTTGATTACTCCATCTAACTCAACCTATGAAGCTTTTAATACTATCAAGTAATGCCAATGACATATTCATAGCTATCTTAAAATTAAAATAGAAGTGCTCGATATCAAAAGTAAATAGATAAATGGATTTCTTCGAGTGCAAGAAGGTCTCACCAAAGCTCTAGGAATACTCAAAATCTTCAGTAGATCGCCTATTGAGAATTTCTAATACTTGTATCTGCATCATGAAAGATGTAGCACCAAATGGCATCAGTACATGAAATGTACGCTATGTAAAATAGTTGAAACGAAAGGACATACATTAAGAAGTCAACTCCATAAACTCATCATCAACTCAACCAAGAATGACTCTACTCAGAAAGACTCAACTCCCAGAACTCAACCTTAACTCAACATCAATGTAGAATGCAAGTAATGAAATATGCAATGCCTTTTATCAGATAAAATATATGTGTTGCTAGGTTTGTCTTCTAGATATTTGTCAACCTTCATAAGAAATTATTTCATTTGCATTCTAGTTTGGTTTATCATATTTATTTTGATTTCATGTTAAAAAGTGAGATTAGACAATAGACAAACAAATTTAGAAGTCACGAAGATCGACAATAAAAGCGTCTAAACTTATATAACTTGTCTCTAAATCATGGTTACTTGGTAACGACATGCATTAATGTATCATAGTTTTCAATTAAAAAATAAAATTATTTTATCACTTTTTTAGTCAATTATTAGTAAATGGAAGCTCTTTAATTTCTTGCATAAAAAAATTCTCGATAAGAAATTTTATTAAATTTCTTGAAAATAATTTATTTTTTGATCGGACAGTAGCTACATGTAATCTTGCCTTGATAATGTTTTGCTTGAATATAATCATTGGTGTATGTGATTAACGATGTATATGTTTGCAACAAGTAAAGTGATTAAAATGACTACAATCACAAATAAAATATGATGAGAAAAGATTTTGTTGATGAATATTTATGAGTATAACTTTATTTATTCTTGATTAGTTTTTCTTAAAAAATCTCTGTAATTTGATGATCATAAGTAGCATATTTCTCGAATATAGAATAATATGAACCTCCAAGAACGTTAAACAACACTTGCTTTTAGAGAGACAATGTTTGATGTCTTGATTTCTTTGTAAATACTAAGATTTTATGAGATATACAAAATATGATGTCTTGATCTCTCTAGGAATACCCAATAATTTATGGAATGCTCAAGATATTGATCTATTTATGAATATAAGATATATGAGATGTGGTGTCTTAATCGCTTTATAAATACCTAAGAATTTGTGGTCCTCACACCACCAAAATCCAATAACCCAAATGAACAATCAAACTCTGCAGTTTGTTCCATTCCCACCTCTCCAAACTCTTCTAGTAACTTTGGGGGAAAACACGTACTATGCAACCCTAACTCCACCATCAAGACAATTCCCATCATCCTGGTTGGAAATAGGGTTACAAAATCAAGCACTGTCCTTTTCAGCCATAGTGGAGGGGAGAAAAGTCATTATAGTAGTAAGGAATTCGACCTTCATATCCCATGTTCTCTCGGAAGGAATGAGGCTGAGAATGGAAGCTTTCAACAACCATCTATGGGTAATCTCCCTCTTCCAACACCCGATGGCTCCACCACCTCCCCAGGTACCCTTCTTCCACTTTCCATCATGAAAAATGCCACTACTCAACCCCCTACTCAATCACCAAATGTCAGTGGAAAATCAGGAACCCGTCTTACTCCGTACCCAATTCTTTCCCCCTCAAACGATAGAGACAACAATCTCCCCATGGCCTATCCAATCCATGACACGCCTTTGAGCCCTAAGGTCTTTACACATTTGTTTTTCCTCAGCCGCCTTTGCATCTAACGGTGGGCTACCTCACTGAGGTCATTTTTCTCCTTACCTTTTGACTTTGATACGACTGTGGAAGACACGGTTGCACTGTGGTGAATAGGTAGGACTCCCCACGCCTCACCCAAAGATGGTGCTACAACTGGAGTGTTGAAAAGGTTCATCAAAGACTCTGGAGGAGCAGGCGGTGCAGTAGCATTATATCGAGCAGTTAGCATGGGTATCTACTTTTTTATTTTGGTCACAGTGCCCAGAATATTGGTTGCCTCCAGTCCAGATGAACTGTTGAACCTATCATTGAAGTGCCCCTCTAAGTCATTGACCTGGTTCCGGAGGACGGTGATCTGGCCCTAAATCTCAGCCAGGAGAGATTCCACCGCTTAGTGCACATGCGTTTAGACTACTTGGGGCATCTGTTCCACTATCTGATCGACCAAGGCCCATTTCTGTCATTGGTCTGACAGTAACCTAACTCATACGGGACATAGACATATCCCTGTGGCATAAGAGGAGGTGCGCTACTGTCCTCGGGCTTCTAGAAACCTCACTTGAAGGTAGGGCAACAACAAACCCCTCAAATGGTTGTTGTGGGGCTGCCTGGGGAAACATCGTTAGACCAGCCAACCTATTTACTCTATCTCGATAGAGCGAGTTGTTGATATTTTTTATTAGTGTAATATTCACCACCTATGTTAGGAATATCTTACAATCTAGATACCGGGTGGTCGAGACATGAGCTTTTCTACATATGGACCTAATCAGGCATGAGA
This sequence comes from Solanum aculeatissimum, assembly GCA_038996855.1. Classification (NCBI taxonomy): domain Eukaryota; kingdom Viridiplantae; phylum Streptophyta; class Magnoliopsida; order Solanales; family Solanaceae; genus Solanum; species Solanum aculeatissimum. The sequence continues at coordinate 10,975 of JBCEWC010001854.1, read as the reverse complement.
ATGGAAATGCAGTTCTTACACTCAATGCCCAGTCTCGTATTTCCATGGCAATGATTCGGCCCACATTCACTGGATAGCTGGTTATAAGGCAAGCTACTAAGAAAGCCTTTGACGGTTAGAGTGTCTTGTCGTTACTAGTGGGTCTTAGTCGGGCACACACCACCGACCACCAGAACTTGGCACCAAATGTGAGAGAGGCTTTAGCAATGGGCACTCTGGGATCTGTGACCCAGGCTGCTTCAGCCCCCTGTAGAGCTATCTGCTCTGTTATCCATGTCAGAATAACTACCTTGGTTATCAGATTAGACATGACTTCCTCCTCAAAAATATCTTGGACCTGCACTGCAATAACCTATTTGGTGGGGCTAAGTAGTATGGGCCATAGAGGAACCTATTGATTGTGGTCTCAGAGATATCCACTTGGGCACCCTGTACTGCAATATCCTCTAGTGAGGTTGCCTTTAGGGCCATGTGCCGTTTTAACTTTTTGGACCCCTCCCCCCCCCCCCCACAGAGTTTAATAAGTTAGCACAATAGGAGGAATAAAATTCTTGAACAATGGTTGGCCCATAGAAGCTGGGTTTCTCTGTCATCCATCCAAATTGGTAGAAGTAAAATATGGCTTTGATGTCTGGTACTCCCTTTAGTTGATCTGTGATGACCCGAACCTTGAAAGTAATAATCCACCATTGAAAGCCCCTAGATCCCTTGGTGAACCCCCTGAGTGAATAGTTCCTTGGCCCCCGGGATGGTCCACCTCACTCGTAGTAACACAATAATCATCTGGGTTATTTCAAGATCGGGGGTCCTGGAGACAACATAGTGTATGGCCTCATATTGTTGTCCCAGAGGTAGACCTCATCATCACCATCCTGTTGTTGGTGCCCCTCCGGAGTGTAGATATGTTCCTCTTGCCCCTGCTTAGGGGCAGTCTCCTCCTTCTTGCTTCCTTCCATAGGGACCCCCTCTTCAAACTAGTGGGCCAAATCCTAGCTTGCTACTCGAGCTCTCATGGTGCGAGGAGGGTGAGGAGAGACCTTTCCTGTTAATCAAACCACGAACCCATCTGAGGAGTCATCACCTGATCCACTGACGTCTGGTGGCTCGAAAACATAGTTGGGGAGTCATGTAGGAGTGACTCAAGCTCCTCCCTAGGTAGGGCTGACTTTCGATGAAGTCCCATAGTACCTGCAAGCATAAGAAGAAAGAACACAGTCAGAACTTTCAAAATTGTGAGATGATACACTAACGGATACTCAGACTTTCCATGTGTTGTACCAAGTGAAAATAACCCTTAAGAGTGGCATCACCCAGTTATCATAGGGAAATGCCACGAAATTAGAGTACCAAAACTCAATCACAAAAAACCCATGCAAAATAATACAAGTGTGCACGATGTACGCTTAGACCGGACCCCTACACGGGCCATGTAATATGGCAGGGGTCGTGTAAAGGGTCGTGGAGCAGGACTTGGGTCATCAGCAAAGGTTGCTTGGACAGGACCCACCTTACGGACTATAAAGAGACACACGGGTTGTAGAAGGGTCCGTTTAAGGCCCTTAGTGCACCACACGGAGGACCCAACTAGATAGGACCCCACACGAGTTATGATCAGGTACACGGACCATATGAGGGCCCGTGGAAGGGGACTTGGCAAAATTTTCCAAGGGCTTGTGCACGAGATCCTACACAGCTTGTAGCATGGTACATGACTCGTGAAGGGTTCATGATGAACCTTCTCGACGGGACATCAACACCTACTTTGCAGATCAAGTTATCTTGCATAAATATTAGTCTCATATCTCTAACCCACACCTAATACAATGCAAAAAACACATTTCTAGCAAAAGACATTATCAAACAAACATTTTTTGTGCTAATAATCCAAGGATGACTCTACGAGAACACAACAATGGTGGTTTCTCACTCCCAAAGAACCACCCACTCAATTTATAATGCAATTTCACACTCTAGACCTTGAAATTCTCAATTCTAAGCAAGATTAGGTACATGCAAACTGGAACCCCCTTGAGAAGAAGAAGAAGAATATGAATGCTTACCTGATGAGAGATGATGGAAGTATGATAGATTGCTAAGACATTGAACCTCCCAAACTAAGATTTGCACTATGAATCGTGAGATGGATGGTTCTTTTATGGTTGAGGAGAAAGGATTTGGTTGATTTGGGAGGTGGGGCATGAAAGGGAAAAAAATAGGATGAGATGAGTGAGGGGCCGCTAATTTTGACCTTGGTCAAAATGGGTCAACCCATTTCCCACACGGATGCACACGACCTATGTCAATGGCACGGTTTGTTTGGATTATCCGTTTGCCCAACCTTAGAACGTAAGACTTACATGGGCCACGTTCCTCCCCACGGACCATTTGACGGTCCATATGACATGTCATGGTCTATGTAGACGGTCGTGGGGTACCACTTGGGTAGCACCTTGTTGTGGGGTTTGACAGACCATTAAACAGTTTGTGCATACAAACACGGGCCGTGAACCAGCTCGTGGTGCCTGGCGTTGCCTCTATCGTCCTCCACAACTTCTCTTTATATGGCAACCCCTATACGTGTGTGCAGGGGATTCCCAACCGCCACTAATGCACACCTGCAACTACAAAACCACGAACTCAAAACATCATTAGATCGAGTGTTTATTTATGTTACAATACATGGGTTGCCTCCCATGAAGCACTAGATTTAACGTCGCGGTATGATGCAATTGTGTTTACTACTCAGACTTCACCAAGCTGCACTTCCTCCATCACCAAAATTTCAATGGCAACACCCAAATATTGCTTCACCCATTGTCTATTAACCCTGAATCTCTACCACTGTCAGCCTCTAGCTCTAATTCATCATGGGGAAATACGTGAGCAACTTTATATGGACCAGACCACCTAGACTTAAGTTTACCTGGGAAGAGCCTCAATCTGGAGTTGTACAGCAAAACCTTGTCACCAATACTGAATCTACGTGGTGCAATGTGCTTGTCATGTTGGAACTTCATCTTGTCTTTATAGAGTGTTGAACTCTCATAAGCCTGAAGGTAAAATTCATCTAACTCAATGAGTTGGTCCAGTCTCAGGTTAGTGGCTTCACTAGAATTCATGTTCAGCTTCTTTAGGGCCCAAAGTGTCTTGTGTTCCAACTCCATTGGTAGATGGCAGGCTTTACCAAACACCAATTGATATAGGGACACACCAAGAACGGTCTTGTAAGACGTCCAATAAGCTCGCAGTACATCATCCAGTTTCTGGGCCCAGTCAGTTCTAGTCGCATTTATAGACTTGGTCAGGATCTCCTTGATCTCTCTATTTGACACTTCAGCTTGCCCACTAGTCTGCTAATGATAGGGAGTGACAACCTTATGTTATCATACTCTATAATTAGCTAACATAACATGGAAAATCTTGTTGCAGAAGTGGGATCCTCTATCACTAATAATAGCTCTGGGTGTCCCAAATTTGGAGAAAATATGTCGCCTCAGAAAGTAGACAACACTTCTGCTCTCATTGTTTGGCAATGCAACTGCCTCCACCCAATTAGAGATGTATTCCATTGCAACTAAGATGTACATCATTCCATAAGAGCTCATAAACGGGTCCATGAAGTCAATGCCCCAGATGTCAAATATTTTAACTTCGAGAATATGGGTCATAGGCAACTCCTAATGTCTAGAGATATTACGCTGTCGCTAGCATTGATCATAACCTTACACCAAGTCATGGATGTCTCTGTAGATGGTGAGCCAGTAGTATCCACACTGCAAGATTTTCTTGGTTGTCCTGGCACCACCATGATAGCCCCCCATAGGTGAGGTGTGACAGGCCTCCATGATAATTATCATCTCCACTTTTGGGATGCATCGGCGAATGATCCTATCAGCACATGATCGAAACAAAAAAGGTTCATCCCAGAAATACCTATGCACATATGAAAAAACTTTTTCTTCTGGTGAAAGGTAAGGCCCTCACCAGAAAGTTAGCAAAATCAGCAAACCAAGGGATTAAGTCAACAGAAGTGGCCAATACCTACTCATCAAGAAATGAATCATCGATGTTTAATCAATCATCATGTCGGGACTCATCCTCCAATCTAGAAAAGTGGTCTGCTACCTGGTTCTCGGTCCCTTTTCTGTCTTGGACTTCAAAGTCAAACTTTGCAGCAGGAGAACCGACCTAATTAGCCTGGGCTTAGCATCTTTCTTGTCCATTAAGTATCTCAATGTTGCATGGTCTGTGTGAACGATCATCTTTGTGCCTAGTAGGTAAGCTCAAAACTTATCAAAGGCGTAGACTATCACCAATAACTCTTGCTCAGTCATTGTGTAGTTCCTTTGGGCATCGTTGAGAGTTTTGCTTGTGTAGTAGATCGAATGAAACACTTTGTTGTATTTTTCCCCATCACAATACCCAGAGCAGTACCACTCGCATCACACATAACCTCGAACAGTACTGACCAGTCAGGTGAAACTACCACAGGTGCAAAGATCAATTTTTCCTTCAGGGTGGCAAAGACCTGCAGACAAGCAATATCAAATTAGAACTTTGCATCTTTCTCCAACAATTTGCACAGTGGATATACGATTTTGGAGAAATCTTTGATGAACCAGCGGTAGAAACTCGCATGCCCCAGAAAACTTCGAACTCCCTTTACAAAGATGGGAGGTGGCAGTTTCTCAATGACCTCAATCTTTGCCCTATCCACCTCTATCCCCTTTTTAGAAATTTTATGGCCAAGGACTATCCCTTCCTTGACCATAAAATGGCACTTCTCCTAGTTGAGGACCAAATTTGCCTCCTCACAATGTTGTAATGCCCTGCTAAGATTTCGAAGACAATCATCGAAAAAATCACCTACTACTAAAAAATCATCCATAAATACCTCAAGTGTGTCTTCGACCATGTCAGAGAAAATCAACATCATACACTGTTGGAAGGTGGCTACAGCATTGCATAATCCGAAGGGCATTCACATAAAAGTACCATATTATCAAGTGAACGTAGTCTTCTTCTGATCCTCTGGTGTTATGGATATTCGATTATACTCCAAATATCCATCCAGGAAATAATGCCACCCTCGACCTATTAGTCTGTCCAACATCTGATCCACGAAGGGCATGGGAAAATGGTACTTCAAAGTCCATTTATTCAACCTCATATAGTCCATGCACACTCGCCACCCAGTGACAGGTCGAGAAGGGATTAGCTCATTCTTGTCATTTGCTACCACGGTCATGCCTCCTTTCTTGGGGACTCATTGCACTGGGCTAACCTATTTGCTATCAAAGATTGGGTATATGACCTTAGCATCTAGCCACTTTATTATCTCTTTCTTCACCACCTCTTGCATAGGTGGGTTGAGCCTGCACTGTTGCTCAATACTTGATACACAGTTGTCTTCCAGCTTAATTTATGTGTGCATACCCCAGGGGAATCCTGATGATATCTGCTATAGTCTACCCAATGGCTCTTTTGAATTGCTGAAGAACTGCCAATAATGTTATAACTTGTTGCACCTGAAGATCAGCTGCCAAAATAACAGGAAGAGTGTTGTTAGATCCCAAAAACCCATACCTCAGGTGTTGTGGTAGATCTTTGAGCTCCACAGCAGGGGGCTCTTCAATAGATGGCTTGGTCGGCAGAGTTGGTCGATTTAGCAAGTCCAAATCCAACTTCTTAGGCCCATAGGGCCTATATCCCATACCCTACAATGCATGAGCAGAGTTTTCATATCCTTAAATCTCGTCATCAGCAAAATTTATTATCACGGCCTCCAATGGTTCTAAACTCATTGCTTCTACTATAGGAACCTCTGAAAAGTGTGCATCCTCAACATCCAGAATTGACATTACTGCAACCTCCTTTGGCCTCTTTATGGATGCACAAACATTGAATTTCACCTTTTCTATGTTAAGGCGGAATGTCAGCTCTCCACATTCCATGTCGACTAAAGCTCTGCCCATGGCCAGGAATGGTCTCCCAGAATGCTAGGGACTTCAAAGTCCACCTGACAGTAAAAAATACTGAAACCTGCTGGAAAGATGAACCTACCCACTCGGACCAACACATCATATAAAATCCCCACTGGTCATTTCATTGATCTGTCTTCCATGAGTAGCCGCATCATAGTTGGTATGGGGGCTCCCAAGCCTAACTGCTTATAAACTTCTAGCTGCATCATATTGATCCTAGCACTCAAGTTGTAGAGAGCTCGTGTAAAGTCATAGGCTCCAATGGTACATGGGATAGTAAAAGCCCCCGGGTCTTCTTTCTCTTCAACCAATGACCTTGTAGCAATAGCACTACATGATGGAGATTGTCGAAGGGTTCAATAGTTGTTGTCCTATTCTTAGTTACTAAGTCCTTCATGAACTTAACATATCCCGACATCTATTTGAGTGCTTCCACTAGAGGGATATTCACTGATAGTTCCTTCAGCATTGACAAGAATTTTTTGAACTTGACATTTTCTACCTTCTGCTTCAACCTCTGTGGGAATGGTGGTGGTGGCTTGGGAATGGTTGGCAGTGGTGGAGTATCTGGTGTGTCTGTATCTTTTGGAATCCAAGTGACCTCAGTCTGTGTTGGTGCCACATTTACCTCTTCAACCACATCATCATCAAATACCTCTATTACATCAGGTGTCTTACCATCGGTCTTATCCATACCTGCATCTTTAGCCTGAACAGGGTCGGTAAGTACCTTACCACTCCTTGTGGTCACCTCCATACGGTGGCCATCATTTTTAGGGTTCTGAATCATGTCACTTGGAAGTGCCTCGACTTTTCTCTGATTTAGTGAAGCTGACATTTAGCCCATTTGTTGCTCCAACTACTTAATGAAGGTGGAGTGTGAGTCTACCAACTGACAAATGTTTGTCATCTTACCTCATATGTCTCTCAACTTGCATTCGGTGGATTCAACCTTATCAAGAACTTTGGCCATCATCTCTTCTAACCTTGAAGCACCACCATCACTATTTTGATATTCTTTATTCATGGGCGGCACATATGCTTCGGTCAGATCATTTCTATAATTATCTCTACTCTGCCAGCTTTTTGGGTCTCTAGCTCTGAACTGATCATAGTAGTTATCACGACCATAGTTCCGACCTTGGTTTTCAGAGTTGAATGTCTAGAAACCCCCTGGCTACTCAGAAGCTTAGCCTCCTCATCACAGTCAAAACCTGTATCTCATACTAGGGCACAACATCCACTGTCTTTACCTTTTCTAGTCCTTCACCTAATAGTCATTTAGTCAGTAAATCCATTTAGGTTTGCATGTGCGCCATATCTTGGTCTTGGTCTTCTTCTTTCTTCCTTTGCACTGTGGTCATTCTAAAAATGAACCCTGAACAGTCTCCATCCCTGGTGTACCATGACCTACTATTCTTGGTTGCTTGGTTTAAAATTACAATGATGTCTGGAAATGTGCTGGCCATATATGATGCTCCGCAGGCGGCATCGACAATGGGTTTGGTGACAAAGTTGCAAGACCTGTAGAAAACTTCTTTCAAATGTTAATCAGTGAGGTTATGGTTGGGGCGTTGTTTGATCTTCTGTCTAAACCTCTCCTAAGTCTCAAATAAAGCTTCAGTCAATAGCTGCTTATGGGCCCCAATCTCATCTTTAAGCTTGAGCTTTGCTGATACGAGGAAAAATCTCTCTAAGAAGACCTCTTTTAACTATCCCCACATGCGAATGGAATCATGAGAAAGATCATTCAACCACTTTGTTGTCTCGCCAGTCAGAGACAACAAAAACAACCTTAACCAGATGGCTTGTTGGCTGACCCCTAGAATTTCTGACGATTGGCAAGTGGCCACAAAGTTTATGATGTGTTAGTTTGCGTCCTCATGTGCTTGTTTGGTGAACAACCCCTTTAAAGAAAGTATTTGTAGCATAGTGTTAGTGATAGTAAATTTGACACCATGAGGCATTGGGGAGAGGACTATTACCCCTGTAGCTCCAAGCACCATCATCATCATCATGCAGTGCTCGTGGTTGTTGAGGAGCAGACAGTCTAATCCCAGGTTGATGTTGAGGGGGGATAACAGGTGGTACCTCATCACCATTAAGATCATGTACGCACAGACCATCATTGTCCCTATTCTCAACATTCAAGGCCAACTCTCGTCGTCTTTGTGCTTCACGCTCTTGTGCATTCATACTTCTAATAGATCTTTATAACTCGAGATCATAAGGAATCAGTGTTGCACCCTTATTTGGGTGGCTGGCATGCACTACCTCTCCCCTATACAGAAACAAACAAAAATAAAAAGTAAAATCAAGAAATAGAACTACAACTGAAATTAGTAACTAATAGACAATTACATCGCCATATTCCCCGGCAACTGCGCCAAAATTTGATAGGCCCAAATTTACACTCCAAACGAAGAGTAAAGCGATTGTTGATAAAATATAGAATTCAACAAGAGTTGGGGTCGATCCTACAGGGAATGCATGAGAATATATCTATTAGCACTTAGTTTCAGATATAATACCTAGTTCCTGGAAACAAATATGCATAAAGTAAATGGGGGGTTTTAGCAGAGGGAACAAGTGAAATTAAATGAAAGACTAAAAGGAATGCAACAAAACCGGATTTCAAATAGTTGATTAGATGCTAGAATTGTGTTCCCCATGACACTCAAGTCGATAGCAAAATTCGATGTTAAACCCATTCATGATTACGCATATAGGATCAAGAAAGATTGTTAATATCTAATCCACCTCTCGGTCCTTCTTAGATGCATTTCATTCTTCACCTCTCGATCTCAGAATGTGAATTTCTAATCCTTGCTACGAATCCCAGAATACTCTCACCTATCGGTCTCAAGTGCTTAGACTAGGTTGTCAACCTTGAATTATTGTTGCACATTCTTTTCCTAATCACTACCCCCCTCTCGGACAAGTAAAGAATAGGGGAATGCCCTCAATGCGTCGACTCATTAAGGGAAAACATTATTTTGAAGAATAGTGCAATGTATGTAATAATCAATCCCAAAAACTAACATATGTTTGTTTATCCTAAGGAGTTGTCATGGTTCCCACAACCCTAGTTATGGGTTTAGGCTAACATGTTCAATGTAAATAACCCACAATATGAGAAAGAATTCATGATGAGGAACTTACTATTGATAAAGCAATGAATTCACGAATTACAATCTCAAGAGACAATGAAAATCCAAGAGTTCAATGTACACTTTGCATAAAATAGTGTTCTCCTCTCGTGTTCTCATCCAGCAGTCAATAATAATCCAAAAACGAAATAAAAAAGGATTTATATATTCATGAAAAATTTAGTCCAACTTAAAATAGGAAAATAGGCGTCGTCATGGACAACGATCATCAACACGGTCTGTGAAGCTTTACAAAGGTCATGAAATGGTCTGTGGTGTATGTATGTATGTATGTATGTATTTTCGCGACTCATCACATACATACATACATACATACATACGTACGTACGTACATACATACATACCTACATACGTACATACGTACATACGTACATACGGTACGTACGTACGTATGTATGTATGTATGTATGTATGTAGGAGCCGTTGGAGACTTTATCAGGAAAAACATAATTGTAGAAATTAATGAAAGAGAGAAATATTGCAGGAATTAATGGAAAAGAGAGTAATAAAGAAAAGAGTATATCATTTTTTTACTATTTCAGATAATAAAAAAGTAATGTTATTTTGGGTAAGAGCAAAACTTGTAGTCTAAAATTTATAATTAATGTTATATAATATATTACTTTCTTCGTTCATTTTTAGTTTTAAATTTTGACTTGGGACACTTATTAAGAAAACAATTATTGTTATAGTAAGTTTACCTTTTTATCCTTATTAATTGATATGGTCCACTCACTATATTTTTCAAAGTTATTAACTCAATGACAATAAATTAAGAATATAATAGAAAAAAAATTGTCCTACCTTGATTTATCAAAAATGACAAGTAAAAGTGAAAATCAAATTAAGAAATTTTTGAAAACTAAAAGTGAATAGAGGAAGTATTTAAGTTTGGACCATTAGAAAAATTTTAGTAGCTCAGTTGGTTGGCTACCTGAACTTTCACCTTGTTGGTGATGGTTCGATTCCCTACGTTGTAATCCTCTTCCCATCTCCCCTCCCCCTACCCCCTATTAAAAAAAAAAGTTTGGGCCATTAAAGTATAACCACTAGTTGCAATGTATCTAAAAAATAGCCATCACATAAAATAACGGCAGAGATTTGTTATTCGAACTTCATGACTCTTTGGTAATTGCAGTTCAAGTTCAGGCTATTATCATGAAGTTTAAACCATGAAAAGTAATGCAACAATAATTTTTTTGCCATAATATTTCAAATTCTCAGTGTTTAGACTTGGTGCTCAAGTAGTTGAAGAGAAAGATCATTTAGTACCTCCATGTTCATTGTAAGTAGTAATGAAGAAAACATTGATATAAAGCAAGTGGAATTGTATTAATATTGGCCAATTGGAGCGTGTTGGCACATCTTCACGACGTGCTAAGCCACTTAAATCTCACACACAAAAAAAAATTCCAAATGTCAAAGCATATTTGGAGCTTTCGACCCAACTAATTCAGAGACCTCTCAATTGAAAAAATATAAAAGTATGTTATCTTACTTTAATCAGAAATAATTTAATTTTAAAATTCTTCTTTTACCTTTAATGAAATAATTTTCAACTACATAAATATTTAAAAGTTGTTTTAGACCACAAGTTTCTATAGTCTTTCTTTTTTTCTTAAACATAGTATCAAGTCAAAGAATACCGCATAAAATGAGATGGAGGAAATAATATTAATATTAAGAATGATAAAAGTATATAACTAATATATATATAATTTTATCAAATGAACAAACTATAATTTGTTATAAAACTGAATCTCAAATTAACTAGATTAAATTTAAAGCGGAACAACAAAAACAATAGAAGAGGAAGAGGAA
>JBCEWC010001853.1:0-37918 GCA_038996855.1 Solanum aculeatissimum | reverse complement strand
CTTCAACCAACCCAGTTAACCCCCCCCCCACCCCCACCCCCACCCACCCACCAACCCCCGAATCCATCCCCAAACCCCAACACACAATGGAAGTAGGAAATAGCTCCATCGACAAGAAAATGCAGAATGATATGAATCATATGATGTCTAAATCAAAGATCTTCACAGTGTAAGTCCTGTAACTTCATTTTAGCAAAATAAACCATCCCCCACCCACCCCCACCCTTACCCCATACACACAAATTAGATGGTATCATTCATGAATCTAGAAAGAAAAAAAAAGGTGCAACTAATCACTCAATTTCACATTGTTATTCCCAATGCATTCAACACTAATTTCCAAGAAAAGGGAGTAAATAAAAATCCAATCTTTGACTAAAATTTTCTCCCAAAAAAATGTAAAATGACATTTTACCAGTACCTGAGTTGCATGAAATTGCAACTTGAACACAGCTTTGATCTTGTTCTTCTCGCTCCTCCATCTCGAAGACTTGAACATTTTTTTCCACTTTTAACCCTCAATTAACACATTTTCCCAAAGCCCCACCTCAAATTCTCGCCGGATCTCCTTCCAAGCCCGCCGGAAAATGACCATGCAGCTGAAAAAACACTCAAATTCCCAAATTTAAGTATAACCAGATTGATTTTTGCAGTGCAGAGCCTAAAAAAGTAAGCTAGAGAGGAAGAAACAGAGAAGGAGACGCGTGTCACTGAGTTTAAACACAGTGAATGAAATGTGAGTTAAAATGGAGCCATTGTTGAAATTTTCAGAGGTTTTACATGAAATGCTCGTGAAAATAATCAAGAATGTGTTAAGCAGATAGAGATCAGTAGATCTGAAGTGGGTTTTCTTCCAATTTTTCACACACACACACACAGTGGTTCTCTCTCTCTCTTCCTCTTTCTCTCTCTGTATCTTGTGAATATATATATATAACAGTTCCCTTTTGAAAAAGGACTACTCAAATATAGTGACAATTTACTTATATTATGTTTTTTATTTTTTTATTTTTATTATTATTATTTTACTTTGGCTAAATAATTGGCTTTATTTTTATTTTTATTATTATTATTATTTTACTTTGGCTAAATAATTGGCTTTATTATTTTTATTTTTCAACAATTGGGGAAAGAGAAAGAAGAAAATAAATTATTGTAAAGGGAAGCTTCTTTGTCTTGTTTCAAGAATCTGACTGATTAGATATTAGGTGAAATCTTCTAGTAAAATTATTAAATTAATTGCACTCTAATATAATTAATAATTTTGGAAAATTATAACCAAAAAAAAGTAAAAAAAAAAAATTAGAAACGAACTAAAAAAAAATACGACAAACAAATTGAAATGCAAGAAAAAAAATATTTGTAATATTAATGACTGTCAACTTATACTGAAAACAAACTCCCTATTCCATGATGATACTGATGTAAAGTTTATCTATATCTTATCATCACATTAAATATGTTATTATTATCGTAATAATTATGAATTTTAAATTGACTTAAATGACCTTCAAATTATTCTAAGAAGATCTTGCTTAATGGTTAATTAAATATTTCAATCAAGAAAGAAAAATGTTGTCACTTTCAGCATTTGGGTGAATACCAAAATTCTAAAAAAAAAAAATCATCAAAATCAAATTGTTTTATTTTTCTTAGTCAATTTTTTCTTGGTGAGGTTTCATTTTTTAAAATTTTACAACCTAAGATTCTAATGCAAAAAAATCTTATTTTTTCTATTTTGGGGTCTGCTAAAAATGTTTGTTGCTACATCATCAATCTATTCAACATTTATTTTTGGTAAAATATTTAATTTTCATTAAATCACAATCATGTTATATAAATCATATTTACTATTTCAAGAAAAAAATAGATAAATCAATTTTGTCTAGGTGAATTTTCTTAGTTCTCTATTCCATAAAATTTTCTTTTTGGTACATATCAAAAATTATTTTAACCAGACTAAGAAATTTTTCGAGAAAACAGACTCTCTATCTTTGAGGTACTGATAAGGTTTGCATACATTTTATCCTCCTCAGACTGCACATGTGGAATTTCACTAGTTATATTGTTATTGTTGAAGACCAAGAAGTTTTAAAAATCTTGATTTATCATAATAAGTAGTATATCAGTATAATGTCACGAGTAGAGTATGAAGATAGAAATATTATCTCGATAGATCTGTATCTTAAGAAAATCATATCAAAATCAATAATAAATAAAAATACAGAATCAAAGAAACCATATAGAGTAATAAAGGAAAAAACACTAGCAACTATCGAAGTAGATTCGTGATATAATTAAAAATGAAAAGATATACATATATATACACATATTTTTTTTGAAAATTTTAAGTAAAATCACTATCAAAGTAAATGATATTAGGTGGCCATTACTTATAGGTGAATGGTCCATTATATTTTTTTTCTTGTAGACTCATAAATTCTAATGTCATATCATATATTATTATAAAAATGGATTTAAAAATCAATACATATGAAAAAGGTCAAATGTCTCATTTTCTTAAATTTGTTGGGGTCACTTAAATTAAAATCACATATTAAAAGCTACTCACTTTATCAAGCTTATTCAAGTTTGGATATGCCAATAACTCCAATTTAATTTTCCAATTATTTCACTAAAACAACATGAAATAGTGAAATAAAATCATTTAAATATAGAATTACATAGTCAAAATTTAATTTGTATCAACTATAACATGAGAATACATTTTTTGTATTTTGCAAAATATCATATGTTTAAGGCTGGTAAAAATCTGTTTACACATGATATTTATATCAAATCGATGAATATATGATATGTATTTATACGTAGTGTTTTAGCACTAAATCATAGTATAGTATATTGATTTTCGCGTAACAATCGCATGCACGTATATTTTTATTCCCTTCTCCATTTTTAATTTAATTTTGATATTTACTTTGAGCCTCAATTAATTTAAATTTCTGTCTACATTCTCAAAACCCAAACTTGAAATATATGTCTAATTAATAATGAATGACTTATCATAACTCCACGATAATCTTTGACGACTTTGTTCACTTCATTTATGATCACGTACATAAACATTTAAGAAAATGAAAATCAGATATATAGTGTATATAAGAAGATAGAGTGTGAATCTTACTAGTAACTGACTATCTGAATTTTCACTTTATTAATCAGGATATAATTTTTCGCATTCTAATTTTTTTTTCTGACCTCGTTTAAAAAAAAAATATTTTTAAAATAAAGGGTAAAATTGTCATTTTCCAATAATATACCGACGGTGGCTTGAAGACAAAGGAACTGTAGCACAAAACCCAAAGCCCTGTTACGTGTTAAGTGGGATTAATTACTCATTTAATTAATTTCCAGAAAAAGACTTTTTAACCAAAAAAATTGCCATTTTGCTAAATTAATTTAAGACTTAATTTGGATAATATTATAAGTTTATAACGTAAGCAAAAATCAACGCAATAATGACCCAATTTATTGTCCCTTTGACAAATGATAGATTGATAATGTATGGTACGTCTTTCTTCAATTTTTTTAATGAATTAATCAGTATAATTAATTATAAAAATTAATACCTTTTCTATGCATAATACCAAAAAAAAAAAAAAGAATTATTTTGTTCTGCAATTTTTTATTTTTTTTCTGGCACTGTTATCATTTATGTTTCACCATAACATGTCCCTCACATTTTATTTATTTAATTATATATATAATTTGAATAAATATTTAATAAGTACAATGATTAAGGAATTGTTATATCCTATTGATCTTGGTTAAGAAACCTAAATATTGTAATAATAGTAGCCTCAAAATGTGTAGATAATAAATAAAGAAAAAAAGAAAAGTAAACGCAGTGAAGAATAAATAATACAGTAATTAAATCATGAAATAATAATAATAATAATAAGATATGACATAGCACGTGGTATAGGTAACTCAATTCAAATAATAATTTTTTTTAATTCGTATTCAATATCGGTATTGAGATTTGATTAAATTTGAATTCATGTGTTGCAGGATTTATTTTTCGAGGGCAATAATAAATTCAACGGGAATCGAACCCGCATCTTCTCCTGATTTTTGCTATTTTCGAGAATTGAATTTTCATTTAGATCGATGACGTGTTTTTTTTTTTCATTTTTCAATAAAAAATTGTTAGAAAACGGATACAACTAGTACCAAGGAAAAGAAATGGAAAAAATTGAGTGTGTTTTTTTCCGAGCAAATTTCATAAATGATAAACATATAAAATCTAATTATGTTTTATAGTTATAGTGTGTTTTTTTCCGAGCAAATTTCATAAATGACAAACATATAAAACCTAATTATGTTTTATAGCTATAATTTGGGTAGTTATATTTCGTAACTATAGTTATAACAGTGTTTGTATGATTCGCGCAATAATTGTATACATTTCTATAATTTGCTATAAAATTTGTAGGTTTGTATAGCGTTTGTCTATTTCGCTATACAATTCGTGCACAATCTTTGTATAATTCACTATACAATTCACCTTATTTGTATGTTTCAAATTTGATTCGTGCACAACCTTTATATAATTGCGCACAATGTTTGTATAAATCGAGCGAATTATACAAAACTCAAACTGTAATTACAGCTAAATATTTATCACAAGTCTTAATTAAAAATACGTACATATAACTTTTCACAGCTATTATTTACATTATTTTGGTACCTAATAATTAGTTATACCAACTTGGAAGTTAACAATACTCAAAGAAATCTTCAATTTCTAAATATACAAACGTATATTATATGATGAGAATTAATTTCTCAAAAAATCATAAAATTTTACTAAAATTAATTTTTATTTCTTTATTAACAATTTTTAATGTAAAGTCCAACGACCTTCTTGACTGGTAGGAGAATAATTATCCAATATTCATTAACAACATTTATTGAACACTATTAATTTAATGATACTCTAAATTATTGAGTCATAATTATTGAATTAAAAAATATTCGACCTTTTTGGGTGGTTGGTACTAATTTTGTATGGAATAAATGGAATATCTATTAGATACTTTACAAAAAAAAGGAAAAAATTATTTGGTAGAATCTGAACTATTATTTTAATGATGAAAAATGACAATTCAATAATGTATAATGTATTTTATATTTATGCGAGTTATTATTGTAAAAGATATGATATAGACGGTCTATTTCAATGCAAACATACATTAGTGATTGCTTTCAGTATGGATCGAATTTGTGATATATAAGTTATACGAAGATATTAATTAATAAATATAATAAAGAAAAGAATTATTGAAAAGGTAAGTTGTTGGACTAAATAAAATGTTGGAGTCACTTTAAGTTACATTTTAGGAATATTAGTTATGTTTGTTACCAAAAGAAAATAAAATCATTTATGTTTTTTTTTATGGATTTTACTAGTTTATTTGTGTAGAGAGTTTTGTGTATTATAAACATGTATAGTATAAGACTTTAATAATTATTTCCGTCTCAAATTCATATTATTCGTCTTTTAAGTTCCGTGAACTCTTTCTAATATAGTAGTCTAAGAAATTTTTTCTTCCTATCTTTAATTGATTAGGAGGAATTTTTAGTTTTTTCGATAGATCAGTCATGTTTTCTCTTATAAGTCTTGAAATAAAAATCGTTTCATAAGATATTTTATTTAAATTAATCTTTATTTAGCTCTTTCAAATGTCTTAATTAACTCTTGCTATAATTAAATGCTTCTTGTTTTTTTAAATCATTAAATATTTTACAATAATTATAATTTGTTATTAAAACAATTAATATTTGACTCTTTTGTGGAAGATTGATGGATATTAATTACTAAATTCTTAACATATATATACATACAAAGTAAATATCATTATCACTCCAAACATGAAGTAATCAGGCATTAAAAACCACAAAACTCAAAATCGAAATTAATATACAAATCTAAGTAATTTTTTGATACCATTAATTAGATCGATAGTGTCACTATAAAATTTTGTATATGCCACTAAATATGTATTTTATTAAAAAAAATATACTAGGGACAAAATATACATAGTGATGGCTTCTGCACGCGTCTACTATAGTAAGGGATCAAGTTCCTTATCACAAAAACTAAGAAAGACAAAAAAACAAATAACACTGTAGTTTTACAACTACGACCTGTTTCACAGGATTTAAGCTCGACTCCACTATCTTTTAGGAGCGAAAAGATTACAAACTCTTACAATCAAAGGACTAACCTCTTAATCTCTTTCCCCCTTATAAAGACAATGAAAACCCTCTTCAACTAGCAACTACTCAGCTGCCTACTAAACTAATCTACTTAGATTAGCTTAGACTTTAGACACTCCATCCCAGCTAACTTTAGCTATGGAATGCAAGATGAGAAAATGAAATGATTCAAGATGAACATCAAGTTCCTTTATAGATCATGACTTGATTTACATGAAATGAACGAAGAAATAAATTAAAAACCAGCAAAATAAAGTGATAATATTCTTGAGCTTCATTTGCTGCTTCTTTGTTGTATTTCCAGAGAGTAATTTTTTGTGCCCTTTTTATTGTGAAAGAGATGATGTACTAAAGGTGTTTTTTTTTTAAATGATGATAAGACCTAATATATGATGACCACTTTTTTTGGAGCAATTTTATTGGTCAATAAGCCTATCACACTACCAAAATCCGAACACCAACAAAAGTGATTGTTGGCACTATACTATTTACAACTGTCACTTTCAGTTACACGCTAATAGTTCAACCATGGAGTCAGATCTCATCCCAGAATTTGTCAAATCATCCCTAGGATGTTGATAAAGACCTAGGGACACATACGTGTAACATGAAAATTGTTGAAACTTCCATAGAAGGGACAATGAGTTGTTAGGTTTTAGTTAAAAAAATATATATAACTAGTAACTTTTCTTGGCTTTAAAGAGGGTTCATGGATTGGGCATGAAATAATTGACGTTTTTATATCAATCATATTAAATTTTATTTTTAAAAAAATAATCATTTATTTGTTTATTCACCAGCTGAAAATGACCAGACCATATAGAATTTTTGTTTATTATATTATTGTATCCATTTGGTTACTATTTTGTGTATATTCCGTTAATTACTTTTGCCAAAAGCATAGACAACGTGCCTTATATATAGTGGTGTATATATGCAAGAAAAAAATTATACGCATTCTCGATTTATTATCATAATTCGACTTGCACATGAGTATAGATTTGGTTCTATGAGGGTTTTAAGAATTAATGTCAAACTTCTCATTTATCGTTCATAAGATAATTTCATGATTGCAAAAGTCTCTTTTTTTCTCTTATGATGGGTATCAAGTCAAAGTGCACAACACAGTAGTAATTAAGAGCTAATTATACAAATCTATTTATATGAATAATTAGGTTCCCATGACACATTCACGGGAGAATTTATAGCCTATGATTTATGATTGACGCACCTAAACTCACGATCTTTTCTATCAAATTAGATATTTTGTACACAAAAATTGATCTATGATTATCTGCTGATATCCTCATACACTAGTTGAAAGTTAAGTTATTTATCGAAAGAAACAAAGGATCAATTTCCGTTATATACATTATTTTTTCTTCTTTTTCAATAATATGTAGACTCATATTCTAAAAACTCCAACTCCGTTCCGATTAACACAATAAAAATGTAGATGCAAATGTTAGTATGCACAAAGTGAAAGGCAAGACATTGTCCATCTACTCGAAAGACTTTCTAGTTTCTTGCTATATTCTTTTCTCAGTGAGTACCAATAACTACCCTTTCTAACTGCAATTCACTTTAGAAATGGGACCAAAAAAAAATTGTACCATTTAAAGGGGTGGATGGTCCTAAAGATTATATTGTCTTGTAAGGGTCATCTTTAACCTCCCATAATGCCTTGGTGGGTGGGTACAAAGTGCCAATGACAAAATAACACATGGTATGGCCACCACACTTTTATTAATTCATCATACATCGACAATGTAAATTATTTTTACTTTATATATTATGTAGTAAGTTTTAATCTGTTTACAAAAAATTAGGTGCATTTTCATCAGACTATATATCAGTTATTATTGTTTAGGAAGATATTTACATATAGTTACCTAACAAATGATCTGATTACGTAGATATCGCGTACACGTTGTTGATATATCGAAATTAAACTCTAAAAGGAATACTTCATGGTGTGACTTGTGAGCTTTGGTTGTTGGAGGACAATAAGAGTGGCATTTTTTTATTATAATTTTTTTTATTGAAGTAATTCTTTTGTACTTTTGAGACGAGGGTCTTTCAAAAACAGTTTCTCTATCTCTATGAGGTAGTGGTAAGATCTGCGTATAATTTACCCTCCTCATACCCCCGGTAAGATTTCTCTAGGTATGTTGTTGTTGAAGCAATTTTTTTGTACTATCCGTAATTTTTGATATATTTCCTTAATTTGGGTGAAAAAATATTATCAATATTGGTAAATTAGTTAATTCATGTAAAGGATTGTCAACATCTAAATTAAGTCAAATTAGTCTTTCAAGATTTTTTTTTGCCATTAAGATAACTTAATATTAATGCAAAAAGTTTGGAGATGAGTACATACTTGTGAACAAATATGATTGATGATCTTTTTAAGATGGTCCTCTTCAACTTTCTTGTGAGAGCTTCTTTTTATCTACTACTTGCTAATCAACTTTCATTTTTTAAATATATTTTTATCTTCTATTTTTTCCTAAAAGGTAATAATTAGGTCTATTTTTAGGTGGTAATTATTAGTCTTATCATTATGTAATGCTTACCTAACAAATAATTAAGTTGCATTGATCTACATAGACTTATGCTACTTGCTAAGTTGAACAATTCTTAGTAACAATAGTAGGAACACAAATAGTGGTAACTACTTCTTAAGAATTTTACGACTAAAACTCATGATACGTATGACTTGTTTTAATCTGGTAGACTTGACTGATTTGTTCTTTTGGATTATATCATCATCGAATCTAAAAATTCACATCAGAAATCGTCAAGATGAATACAAATGAAATATTGAATTGAGTATAGAAAGAAAATGAATCACTTCTATTCTCGGAGCTAAGGCATATGAAGAATAGCTTTTTGGTCCCTTTTGTCCAATAGTTAAGACATCGTCTTTTCATGTTGAAGACATAGGTTTGATTTCCGTAAGGAATTGGTACTCATTTCCAATCGCTTTCAGTCAATGTTCATTATTGAGTGATCGCTCGCTATCTGGCTGGAAAAGATGGTCAAGAAGTTTCATCTCTCCCAGCAAGTTTTACCATGTGATTAACTTGTGTTATAGCATAGAAAATTATTTTTAATTAACTTTCCTTTCTCATTTTAATGTGAGATTAATTTCATAAGGCGTCATATACATTATTTTTTAATTTAAGAAGTCGTTTACCCCTTCTCTTTGACTCGTCCTCATCGATCCACCCAATTATCAGTATTCTCACCAAAACAATCAAGAAAAGAAAAAGAGAAGCATATAATAAGGTAACATATAATAATCCAGGATAGGTATAAGTAGTGGCGTAGCCACATATAATTTAGAATGGACAATTGAATACCCTTCGTCGAAAAATTATACTATGTATATAGAAAATTATACGAAATATTTTGATCAAAAATTATTTTTCATACATATATATTAAATTTTGAATACTCTTGATAAAATTTCTGACTTCGCCACTCGATATAACCACTTAAATTTCAGTAAATTTAGAAAGTACAATATGATGAGTTAGATCTCAAATTTCAATAAAATGTAACTCCACCGACATTCATTTTTTTATCTCAGATATTTATAAACTATCAAGTTAATTAATTTATATATACATAGTGTATAAATAATATTTTTACATCATCAAATTTTAAGTTGACTTGTGATTGACCACCAATTACATTTTCTTGTATCGATGATGTATATATTATAATTATTTTTTAATATAGTAAATAGCTAATTCCTTTTTAATTTTTCCATTTCCATATTCATGTGGTGGGGCAAAGTTCAGCGAAAATGCTGAGATCATAAAGTGGATGCATGTAACAACTCATTTTAAGATGAGAAGTTTTATATCGACAAAATACAGGAGAGATGTTGGGTATATAAATATACAGATCTTACCTACTAGTGACGCGTTTTAAAGACGTGTGGACTTAGGTTCAAAGTAGACAATATCACTAACGAGTTGGACGGTTACAAACAACTTATTATTCTTTTCTACAATTAGCATCAGACAATGAGATGTTTCTACAATCATCATATTAAAGATTATTTTGTCATTATAGAAAAAAAATCTTCAGAAAATTCAAGAGATATTAATTAGTCTCATAATTTACAAATCATATATATACATTTGGATTATTAAATTATAAGGTTCAATTTGTTGCTTTCTATCATGTGATGAGAACTATTTCACATGACAAATCTTTATTGAAAGTTACAAAGAAAATTGTAATTTGTATTTAATTAAGCTTTGATTATATATAGTGGCGGATCGGATCTAGGATTTTAATTAAGGGGTTCAAATTTTGAAGAAATAAATATATGAACTAGTCGAATGAAGTTCAATATTTATTATATATAGATAAAAAATTATTTTAACCTTACATAAATAATATAACTTTTTGCCGAAAGGGGTTTGGATGAACCCTCACTGTATGCTGACTCCGCCCATGATTATATATATATTTTTTATTTTTTTTAATTATTATTTTTTTGGTGTAGGAATTTTGAGGATCTGGTCACATGTCAATAAATAAATTGAAAAGTATACTTGTAGAGGATACTTAAAATAATAAAGACGAGACCATAATAATTAGGTTGTCAAAATAGAATTTTTCAAGTAATTAACAGGAAGGGCTTTAGAAATCTTGTGATGATAATTATGTTTAATATTTGAATTAATATTGGAAAAAAAAACTTTAAATATATATCACTTTTGGTCACGAGGGGGATGATTTGTTTTTTATTATTATTATGTCCGTTTCATTTTACTTGAGCTCATATTAAAAATAGATATTTTATTTTTCTCGTACATTTTAGCAAATTAAAAAAACTTAATATTTTTTTCATACTATTCTTATGATATTAAATGACTATGTAAAATAGGTTAGTCGGATTAGTTAAATTTTTGTATATTGTGTTGTTACTGTCCGTTATTTATTTTGCTACTTTTATTGTATTTATAAATTTATCAGTTGTTTTTTACTCTAGTCGTTATTCTATAACTAGTATTTTCTGTTTTTGGGACAGATATATTTGAGTTGAGGGTCTTTCGTAAATAGACTCTCTATCTCTATGAGGTAGTGGTAAGACCTGCATATATTTTACCTTCCTCAAACCCAACTTGTGAAATTTCATTGAGTATATTGTTGTTGTTATAAAACAGTAATAGCCAAACTTAAAATTTTAAGGAATTAATTTAGTAAAATATATATATTTTTTAATTAAAATTTTCTGAAATATATCAGGTCAACAAGAATTAAGTAATATTAAAGAGATAAAGTTTTTTTTATTTACAATTATGATGTTTTATGTTCTCTTTTCTTGTCTTCTTTTTTTCACTCACATGATCACATGTTATCAAAAGCTTTCATTTTCATTTACTTGTAGAGGAGGTTACCCTAAAGTTAAAAGATAAAAAAATCATTAAAGAAGATAATTACACAAAAGTAAAATTCATCAAAAGAAAAAGATCATAAAATTGATAATCTCTTTAGAAAAAAAAAGGAATAGAAGGTGCAAAAATTAATCATTAGATAATGTGCACAAAAAGGAGACAACACAAGGTGCTCATGTGATGGTTCCCTACCTTCAAACCCCACGCCCACCCACCCTCTAACCAAATAAGACGGAGTCGAAATTTTCACTAAAAAAAATAAATATATAAAAAATTAAGAAAACTCAATATTTATAATATATATAACGAAAATAATTTTGTATGTTTTTATATAAAGTATAATTTTTCGATTAAGTAGAAAATCTGAATGAACCCCTTGCGTCCTTAACTCCATCCTATCCACCTAAAGATAAAGAGACACACAACAATGGTGGAGCCATTCTATGGCTAGGGGTTCATCCAAACTCCTTTTAAAAAAAAATTATATTTTTTTATATATAGTTAAAATTATTTTTTATTTATGTATGGTAAATGTCGAACCTCTTTAAGCTAATTTGTGTGCTTGTTTTTCAAGATTTTGAACCTTCTTAATTAAAATTCTGACTCTGCTACTGACGCACATACTATATGGTGTTGAGACAAGAGAGGAGGGGGGGTCCAATGATGTTCAAGAAGACAGCATTAGATTCACAAACACATGACTTGCTTTTGCCTTAATTTGTTGTCCCCATGATGAAGATGGCTCTTTCTATCCTCTCATGTCATATGTTCTTTAACACAAGCTGAACAAAAGGAAAAAAGTGTAAAAATGTAAAGATAGATTCAAACATAAGGTACACACCAAAAATAATAATAATTGATTTCCCGCTCGATATTCGTAGACAGATTAAAAGTCAATTAAATTAAAAGTCGTATATGAAAGAGCTTATTTTTAAGTCATTGTTCTTAATAAGATTTATTTCGTTTTCAAGAGATCAAATCAGACTTATTAAGTGATAGAAATATCATTTTATCATATTGTGGACAATTCAAAGATTGAAATTCTCACGTGACAAAGTTTTGTGTCCATCAAAGTTTATGCAAGTGGAAATATTAAAGGTTGGACACATCATACTACCCTCTATATATATATATATATATATATATTGCAAATATAAAAGTAGAAAAAAATTCTCATAATTACAAACTTTGGTGCAATTATTTTGTGTCAAAATATACGAGGATTTTTCAAAAAGAGCAAACATTTGAAATATAATAAGGCAAAAAATAGCTATAGTTTGCTAAAATTACGATTTATAGCTACATATTATAGGAGAAGGCAAGCAAGATCAAGAGAGGGGGGAGAGAGACAACAGAGATCGAGAGCGAGTTGAGAGAGAAGAATTATATATGTATATTTGTCAAATTTCATGTGTATATCTGTCAAATAATTATATATGTGTAATGATATACATATATATATTTGTGTATCTGGCAAAGCGGGATTGGAAGAGAGGAGAGAGGCGAGCGAGTTCGGGAGAGGGAGGAGAGAGACGATAGAGCATGGAGAAAGGCGAATTGTATATGTATATCTGTTGAATTGAATATGTATATCTGTCAAATAATTGTATATATGCAATTGATATACATATGTATTTGTATATCTGGAAAGTGATTACAGAGAGAGACAGGAGAGAGGCGAGAAAGAAGAAGAGAGGATAGAGTAAATAGCAATAAAATTCTAACTATAACTATAAATTGTAAAAAAAATTCAAACTATAGTGGTACAATATAAATACATATCAAATGTTTGCCTAGTTACGTAATTACCCAAAAAAGAAATATTAATCAATGTAGGATATAACGTTAGTGATATGTGACACTTGAAAAAAGGCCTTACTTGTCAAATTTAGGCCCAAGTATTAGCCATTTGATTAATGGGCTCAATCTTGCCAAATTACTGATATTAGCCATTGGACCCAATTCAAACTGAAGTTTCACATTTTAGCCAAATTAACCTAAAGAAAAAAAATTACTTCACGAATATTTTTTTATAAATAATTTTTAATTTTAATAGTATTTTTTATTTATTATCATTTATAGCAATATATATCAATACTATGATAGATTTGCACTTGTATTAAAAGTGAATTATGCATTGCAATATAAATATATTATAAGTGTTTTCAAATATAGCATGCTTGTTTCGTAAGAAATTAACACATTGCATTATAAGTGTATTACAGTGTGCGATAAATATACTATCCATCAATAAAACTTGTATTATATATATTTTATAAACATTTCTCTGTAATATATATTAAAACTATATTATAAGTATTCAGTAAAAAAAAAAACTCATAGCAAAATGTTCTGAAAAGAACAATAAATACAATATAACACGATAATTGAAGTACAAAGTAATAGAAATTAAAGGATAAAAAGTACAAACATAATACTACGACTACTAGTATTAATTAAAACTAAGAAAAGGAAAAAAATATAGAAAATATTTCTCACATAACAAGTAAAACGATTTCTAGCCTTAATTCTATCTCTAAAAATTTAGTAAGTAATGATTAGACACTAATTAATCAAGATTAAGCAGAAAAATATGTGAAAACTACATTATTATCCTCAAAAGCACCAGAATTTCTTTTGCAAATGTAGCCACTAGTGGATTTTCTTTCTTTTTTATTCGATCGAAACACTTTGCTATCTTTTTCTGTACTAACTTTAGTAGCAGTAGTCGTAGCAGTAGCAGTAGCAATAGCAGCAGAAGCAGTTTTTTTCTCAAGTCTTCGTTGAATAACATACTCTTCAGAAATATACACATCCATTTTTATTTTTATTTGAAGTGAGAAGCAAAAATATTCAGTCAAAAAATGAATGTTATTTCTTGAAATTATAGAATGTGCAATTTATATAAATTGAAATTAAATATTCCATGGGCGTAGGGAACCAATGTTTTGTAATAAAACCAGCAACAACATTGTTTTGTTTTTTTGTTGGTATCAAATATTCCTAGGTGCCCATAGTACATGTGTTGGTTCTAGAGATTTCTCTTGACACGAAAAAAATGTTCATGACAAAAAGTACAATTTTTTAAAATAAAAAAATAAAAATAAAATGTCGATTTGTTATTTGATATTGTTCAATTTTATCGTTCGTTAGATATAATGGTGTGTTTTGTATGACGGAAAAATATCGTTTGGAATGGAATGAATTTATAATATGATGATCGAGTCGATCATCAGATTACATGTTCATAACCCTAGTTGATTCTCATTTTGGGCGGAATAGGTGTATTAATTCTTTAATGCTAGTTGGTGAGAGGGATTTTGAACTAAGAAATAGATGTGTGTGTTTTTAAAAAAAAAAGTAAATTGATCTCTCGTTTATTTTTTAATGTTTGCTGATTAAACAAAAAAATTATCTCAAAAGCATTTATATGTTATCTAGCAGAATACAATAGGGTTGAAATTAAGTGGAGGTTCGTGGATTGTGGAAATGGGTGAATAAGGAGTTGGGGCGTTGGATAGGTGGGAAAGAGATAATAAACTCGAAATAATATCTCATCATTTATGGAAATTCTTCTCTCTCTATTCCAAATACACACTAAGATATGGTGCAGTGGATGGAGTTGCTCCTCCCTTAACCAGAGGTGTTGGATTCGAGCCTTGGGTATGAAAAAAATCTTTGACAGGGAGCACTTCCCCTTATGCAATGCAAATCCGAATCAATCAGGCTCCAATGCGAGCATGGAATACCGAATAGACAATTAAAAAAAACATCTAAAATTTGCCTTCAATTATCATTAACAAAGCTCCAAGATGAAATCGGAGTTAGATTCTATGGGTTCAAAATTTTCAAGAAAAATATTCATATCAAATTTACCCTTCAATTTTTTTATTATACATAAAAAAGAATGACTTCTTTTTATAAAGAAAAAAGTAAAAATTAGGCCAAAATTTTAATGAAAGAGAAATTTCCTTGTGATAAATCTCTTCATATAATTTAGTATTGGACATAGATGGATAAACAAGGAGTTAGGTACTCCCACCAGGTCCTCCATAAAAAACAGTATGTTCACCTGGTCCATTTGAAATATCGAAAACCTTGTACAAATAGGGATCATCAGTGTGTGGAATCGTCTTTACATCCACCGTCTCACCTGTACCATCATAATCACATCTTTTAATGGGGAAAAAACTAGAGCCCATTGGAGGTTCAATTACTACTCCTGGTAGAGTGTAAGCCACTCCTCCCCATTCAATATTTGTAGCAAAGCTTGCCAAGTCTGTGAACATGTGTTGAGGCCAAAAACCAAGTTCTTGATTGTCTTCCTCAACCAAAGCCCACCAATTTCCATTCACTACATCCTTTTGTTTTCAAAAGATGATGTCTAATTAGTATCTTGTTTTATAAAGTATTAATTCTAGAAAGAGATATATATACCCGATCAATGTACATTTTATATTCCCATATAGCATTTCCACGTTGTGATATTTTAGCAAATGGCGCTTCAATAGGTATCTCACTGTTTACTAGGACAAATCCAGGACATAGTGTGTTGAAGCAATGCCTTTTACCAGCCTAAAAAACACATACTATTATATATGAAGTCTTGATAATGATACGAACACAAGATGGAATTTCACAATAACGATATCAAATTCAGTGAAATCTCACAAGTTTCATCTAGAAATGGGTAGACTTTAGCAGATCTTGCCATTACCTTGTGAGGTAGAGAGACTATTTTCAAAAAATCATCGACTGAAGTGCATCAAATCCAGGTACAAAGAAGAAGATAATAGAGAAAATATAGCAAGTAACAAGGTAATAGTGCAAATCGAAAAGTAGCCAGAAACAATAATAAAATAATGCGATAATCGAGACACAGTTCATAGCATACTTAGATAGATTAATAATAATAATAATAAACAATGATAAAAATAAAGCAACTAGTACCATGGCAAACACCAGGCATCCTTAGCAAGACAAGACTA
This sequence comes from Solanum aculeatissimum, assembly GCA_038996855.1. Taxonomy (NCBI): domain Eukaryota; kingdom Viridiplantae; phylum Streptophyta; class Magnoliopsida; order Solanales; family Solanaceae; genus Solanum; species Solanum aculeatissimum. The sequence goes on along the minus strand of JBCEWC010001853.1, from coordinate 21,267 downwards.
CACTACCTACTAACCTTCTACCCCAGTACGTGTCCTCCACACCCTCCTATATACTAGCTGACTCATCCTGTCTTATCAACTTTCCACAATACTTTTTCGTCCTACCTCCACCTCTCCTCGTACCCTCTATAACGAACCTCTCACACATACTCACTGGTGCGTCTACGCATCTCCTCTTCACATGTTCAAACCATCTCAATTTCGCTTCTCTCATCTTGAGGCCACTTCCACTTTATGCCAGATATCCTCATTTCTAATCTCAATGCTTCTAATATAACCAAACATCCACCTTAACATTCTTGTCTCCGCAATGAAATTTAACAAATACTCATGAAAATAACTAACCTGAAAATGTATAAACATCCTAGTTTTACCATCGCCGTATAATATTGGATCCACCTACATAAGAAATTTTTGAACTATTATAATAATTGAATGGTACTATAACAAAATAGGCAATAGACACTATGTAAACTTACTCTCCAACCAATTTGTATAATATCTGACCCTTTTTGAACTTTCAATCGGCATCCACTATGTTGTCGACCTTCAACATAAGGTTTCCATATAGTAGCTGACATTCCAGCTCCCCAAACTTATTATCCCAATTATTATGAGTTGAAACTATTGCAACCTTCAATATTAACACATTAAATTTATTTATTTTAACTAAATTAAATTTACCTGAAAAAACACCTAAAAATAGAAAATTAAAAGTTCTTGTGGTACCTTGTATCCTTGTGCTGATGATAAATATTTCCTTTTAAGTTCACTGTTGCTATTGTTAGTCTGTGGATAAGTAATAAATCAAAATATATATAGTATATGCTATGAATTGTTAACCTCCATGATTATATAAATATAATGTTATTAATGTTAAAGCAGTAAATTGATTTAACATTATCTTATATACCTTAGAAAATTGAGTATGAAATGTGATATCTTCTGGTGGTGGCATACGTCTATAACTGATAAGATCATCTTTAGTAACTTTTTTAATAGGAACTGATCCAAAAGGACAACCTCGATTGTTTTTCCATATCGTCGATGACTTGGTAGACGTTGATGTACTTGACGTTTGCTTTACCCTAGGTAAGGTAGGCTTCATCTGTCCATTCAAAACTAAAATTCCATATCAGGACATCCTTGTTAAATGTTTCATATTGCTAGCAAGATAGAGATCGGTGTAACATGCCTTTGGATGAAAATTGTGGTTCTTCAATGATGGATGACCGAATGCAGGTTGTTTGTAAAAATTCACACAATCATATATATCTCCGTATTTAGTCTGTGAATCAGAACTTTACAAAATAAGTTATTTTGTTGAATTGCATATCTTGCTATCCATATTTTAATTAACTTGAAACAAATAAATACCTTTATTGTTTTGATTGCAGGTTTGTTTAAAAGTTTAAGTTGTCTTTCCAACTCTTGATCCTTTACTTCGGATAATTTTATTTCTCCTTGAACCTCATTATAATTGAGAAGAAAATATAATATCAACAATGTTTGTTGAATAATACATCTATTTATTTTCATTGCCTGAATTCATAAATAGGCAAAAGCTAGATTAAATGATTGCGAAACAGGAAAGGAAATATTCTTTTTGAAACAGATTACAAAGAAAAGTAGGACAAATAAATTAAAACGAACAGTTCTACTAAAATCATTTTTTAAGGAAATGGATAAAAAAAATGGGGACAAAATAAATTAAGTTATTAGAGAGGATTTTTTTTAAAAAAAAAAATTGTTACATATAATAAAAAATGTACTTACTTGATTTTGCTGTGTGCTTATGATCAATTGATGTTGTATAAAGAGGTAGGTTGATGAGGTTTAAATTGGTTATTGTATATAAAACTTAATTTATTTTAAAGCAGGATTAATAAAATCTGTAAAAGATTTCAGTCAACAAAGATATAAATTCTAATACTAGTTTCTTAGTAAAATCCAAAAAGAAATTAATACACATTGACTACTTTTAATATTGATTGTCTTTCAAATATATTGATCTTAGATCAAATCGAATTTATGTCTAGTAAAATATAAATTAAAATATAGATTTTTAAAGGACGTGGGATATAAATTATAATATATTATTATGTAAAAATATAAATTTATTTATGTAGGGAGATAAAAATTATAGACCATCCAAATTTGAACAATTTAATTTTCACTTTTTGATTGATTTGACTTAAATGAGCTAAATTTGAAATAATAGCCCAAAGCCCCAAAATAAACCTTATCAAAATTTTTGTAAAATGACCTTATCTTTTTTATATAAAATAACGTAACTAGGCAAACATATGATATGTATTTACATTATATAACTATAGTTTGAAAAATATACAATTTATAGCTATAGTTAGGATTTTGTTGTTATTTTCTCTCTTTTCTCTTCCGCTCTCTCACCTCTCTCCTCTCTCTGTACAATTTCTTGCCAGATATACAATTACATATGCATATCAGCTGCATATATACAATTATTTTGATAGATATACATAGTCAATTCGACAGATATACAAATACAATTCGCCTCTCCACTCTTTGCCCTCTCTCGCTTGCCTCTCTCTTTTCTCTCTCGATCTCGCTCGCCTCTCTCCTCCCTCTCCCAATCTCGCGTGCCAGATATACAAATACATATGTATATTAGTTACACATATATAATTATTTGACAGATATACACATATAATTTGACAAATATACATATACAATTCATCTCTCTCTTCCCTCTTTCGATCTCGCTTGCCTCTCTCCTCCTCACATAGCCGAGGTTATGCCGTGTAATTATGTAAAATATAGCTATTTGACCATATTAAGTTTCAAACCTAGAATAAAAAGTACTTTTATTAGATAATTAGAAAATTATATAAAAACATTTTTTTAAAAATGGTTAGAGTTGGTTGGTCGGTTAATTATAAAATATTATAAAATCTATTTTGATTCAATCCATTTCAGGTCGGTTCATAACTTAATATATTTTAACTTGTTTATATTTAGTCAACACGTACATTTCACTTGGCATTTGACTTAGTAGGTTCAATTAAATTCTCTTTCCCTTTTTATTAACAAAAGTCTTCCCTAGATTATAAGGCTTTAATAATTACACCAATTCAATATTAAAGCAAATTTTTGAAGAGGGAAATTTTGATAGGAGATCAAAAACTTCAATCCTAGCTCATACATCTTGTAATTTTAGTAAGTACAATTAATCTTTAGTAAATTCATTTTTATGTTAATTATTTTTGTTCTCTAAATATTATTATTAGTATTTTTTTTTGTTAGTTTATATAGATATTAAAAATTTATGCAATTAAAAATTATTTTAAAATTAATGGTTGCAGATTATGTTGATTCACCAAAAAATTGTTCAACAAACTTTGCTGGTGTTATATTTTATTTTGAGTTATAACGGAGTTCAAGGAAAAATAAAGTTATCCAAACTAGATGATTCAGAGTTGGAGAAGCAACTTAAACTTTTGAATAAATCAGCAATCAAAATAATTAAGGTATATATTTTTTAGGTTTAAAATTATTGTATTCATAAAATTATAATTTTTGTATGTTGTTTTACCTTTTTCCTTTTTTTTATGATGTTTACTGGGAGACGAAATATGGAGACATATATGACTGTATAGATTTCTACAAACAACCAGCATTTGATCATCCATTATTAAAGAATCACAAATTTCATCCTAAGGCATGTTTCTATTCTTTTCATTTTACTTTCAACTTTTTTTGTCAATAATTTAGAATTGTTGATGCACACAATTTAACTTATTGATGGACAGATGAAACCTACTTTAGCTAAAACAATGCGAAATTCAGATACCTCATCAATGGCTGCCAATTTTTCGAGCATATGGTTAAAGGATAGTGGTTGTCCTTCAGGTACTGTTCCTATTAAAAGGATTACGAAAGATGATCTTTTTAAACAAAGAAATATTCCGCCACCAGAAGGTATCTTATTTGAATCCCCATTGACTAATGTAAGATAATTATCCCATTTTTTATCTCATGTAAATTCATTTTTTAAAAATAATAATAATAATTGGCCATTCATATATTTTATTGTTTCTACACAGATTAATAATATTAGTGAGCCAAAAACAAGTTACATGTCCTCACAGGGATACAAGGTACACAAATATCAATATTCTTTCCCCCTTAATTAATGACAATATAATGAGAGAATATATGTAGATAATTTTGATGAAAATTAAAATTTGTTAACAAAAAAAAAGTTATTTTTTATATTCAGCTTGCAATAGTTCAAATTCCATATGATTCACGTAATAAGTTTGCTGGAGCTGGAATGTCAGCCAGTTTATGGAATCCTCGAATTGAAAGTCAACAACATACTGCATGTCGATTGAAAATTCAAAAAGGATCAAACATTTTACAAGTTGGTTGGAGAGTAAGCTTAATAATCTATTTATTGATTTTGCAATATATAGCTAGTTTCTTTTATATTTGTGTGTAAGAGACCTAATTTATGTTTTCAGGTGGATCCAACACTATATGGGGATACTAAGACTAGATCTTTCATACATTTTCAGGTATTTTTTGTCCGATGTATATATGTTAATGATTCTTATTTTATGTTTACAAAAATAATCGTTATGAATTCATGTATATCGTATAATTCCTAGGCTGGTAATACACATTGCTTCAATACACTATGCCCTGGATTTGTCATAGTTAATAGTAAGTTCCCCATTGATGCAAGTTTTGATACAATTCAACATCGCGGTGAGACAAAAGTATGGGAGATCACAATGTTCATCGAACGGGTACATCAATTTTGCTTTGAATTTTATTATTCACGATTATTACTAAATACTAAAATAATATATACATTTTTCTTGAAAAAAAGGATTTAGTCAATGGAAATTGGTGGCTTCTCTATGACGAAAGCAACGAAGAAGTTGGCTTTTGGCCTCGAAAGATTTTCACTGAGTTGAGAAGCTTTGCTAATAATGTCGAGTGGGGAGGAGTAGCATATAGTTCACCAGGCGTGCCTGAACCTCCCATGGGCTCGAGTTGTTTTCCTGTTGAGGATCCTTATTATGATGCTTATTGTAGACGACTTAACGTTTTAAATAATAAAGGTGAGACCATACATATAGACAAAACAAACGTACGTGTTGATGATCGTAATCATTATGGTGTTATGGATGTACCACATTGGAGAGGTGGAAAATATCAACATATGGTATTTTTTGGAGGACCTGGTGGGTTTGAGACATTATGTTAATTATTACTATGATAATGTTTATTCACAATACCATATTCTAATCTGATCTCTAAATTATATATAATAGTGTTATATTATTTAAATTATATACAATCTGTACAAAAAATCATTGCTTCTTAACGATAAAATACTTGTACACATTGCTACATCAAATAAAAATTGTCTTTATATATATGATTTTGAACAAAATCATGTTATTATATTAGACTATTTGAATAAAATTATTTGTAGAACAAAAAAGATTTTTGTAAAACAAAATATTTGTAGAACAAAAAAAAAATGTAAAATAAAACTTTTTTGTGAAAACAATAAACACAAATATTTTAAAAAGTTTTCAAAATCAGAAATTAAAACTAGTAATGAAAACAATATTTGTAAAGATAATTTAAATAGAAACAAAATTGAGAAGAAGAAAATCGAGCACACTAAATGCACAGTGTTTTCCTACTAAAATTATTACCCCCAAGTACTTGAAGTTAATGAAATATATCCTCTCATTCTAACCGGTGTATTGGTACCAAAAATCGCTATATCAATGAACTACTCAACGGCAATAAAGTGCACTAGATTTAGTACGTTGTGCAAAATAAGAAGTTAGAAGAATTAGTTGTCAAGAATGAGAGAAAACTCCTTTATTTATAGACAACAAAATATTCTTATTATACTTTATCGAAAAGGTCACAACCATTATAAAAATCACAATCTTTCGCAAAAGTCATAACCTTTCAGAAAAGTCGCAACTCTTTAAAAAAATCATGACTCTTCATTCATCATTCACACCTTTCAAAACGCATTATATTTATCAAGAAAGTTTGATATTTATTTAGACATTAAACATAAATATCTTTATAGAAGTACTTTACAAGAATTACACTCATGCATTTTTAACACCAGGTCCACCATAAAGAGCATAAACAAAAGTGCCAAAACCAGTATAAATCTCTTTGAAGTCAACTTTGTATCCATAAATATTATCAGTACATAAGTTTCCAATACGTACTTCAACTGAATCTCCTTCCTCATTTACAACTTGACTGTTCCTACAATATGCATCCTAAAAGACATATTTTCAGTCGCGGAATTGGAATTGTTGCTAAAAGGATTCAAAATATAAAGAAATAAACAGACAAAAAAAAAGTCAAAAGAAACTTAACTTTGTCTATTATATACGCATAAAAATAATATAATTTTCTGCAGAAGGCTCGAGATTTAAATTATCTCTACCTAGTAATTTTATGAACGCCATATTGAAATTAACAAAGTAGTAAGTACAGTTACCTGGATGTGTATAAAAAGTCTAGTTTTATTATCTCCATATAATATTGGATCCACCTGAAATACGAAAAAATAAGATTATAATAGGTGGCTATGGATTTAAATTAAACCCTATAGTTTTTATTTTTGGTAAAAACAGGAAATTATATTAGTATCTAATATGCATCATTACAGAGTAATTGCAGAGCCGTTTGTTCAGCTATTACAAGTCAGGGGAGGAGGAATTTCAGTACTATTACAAAACTTAGATACAGGTGTCATACTAGTAGAATTACAAGCTTGTTGTCGCTTCATCCTAACAAAAAGAGTTCCAATTTTATCTGCTTCTATCTTTCCCAAAACAAACAAAGGTTGAACTTCCATAATAGAATTAAACTCTATAATTGACATATCCTAGAGACATTTTTCCTATGAACCAATTAGATTGCGTTGCGTATGGAAAAGATTAGTTAAACTTACTCTCCAACCAACTTGTAAAGCTTCCGATCCGTTTTGAATTTTTATTCGACAAGCACTACTTTGTTTGCCTTCAACGTGAGGATTGTACACATTAGTTGCCATTCCAGCTCCCGAAAATTTTGCATTTGGATCGAATACAGTTTGAAGTACGGCACGCTGAATATAACATAAATTTCTTTTAATTAACTTGTACATATTATATATCCAAAGTATTTCTAGCCCTAAAAGGCAAATGTAGAGACCTTGACAACATAATTTGATATTATAAAAGGGAAAAGACCTCCAAATTATAAATTAAACTTATTGCATTTATTATTCCAAATCCAATTAAAATAAAAGGATTAGAAAAACATTCACAAAACAGAAAAATAAAAATATGATAACATAGTTATGTACCTTATATCCATAAAAAGGTTCGTAGTTTTTCTTTTGCTCACTATTGTTATTGCTCTGCATTAGATATATTGCAATATATGAGTTTTGCCACAATAATTGATACTAATTAAACTTGCCACAAAATGTATTTATGAATTATTCAAGTAAAAGCATTAAATTGTTCATAAATTATCTTCCCCCTACAACTTGATTGTCGAAGTTGATAGGTTCTGGTGGTGGCATATCTCTTTGTCTTATAAGATCATCTTTTGTAATTCTCTTAACGGGAACAGTTCCAGAAGGACAACCTCCATCTTTTGACCATATTGTTGATAACCTACTAGTTATTGAGGCATATGAATTCTGCTTCATCATACGTAAAGTAGGTTTCATCTGTTCATCCAAATATTTAATGGTAAGTCAACATTATGATATATGTGTATTGAAAAAAAAATTAAAATAAAAAGAGATTAGAGATATGCCTGAGGATGAAAATTATGATTCTTCAACAATGGATGATCAAACGCATGTTATTTGTAGAAATCAACACAGTCATATGTATCTCCATATTTAGTCTGCGAAAAAAATTCATAAATAAGATACCCTTTAAATACAAAACAACATAACAAAAATAATTATTGGTAGGTCATAACATTACAACTATATAAAAACAATTATTGGCATGAGAATTTGAAAATTCCATATTGGTTTTTATATATGTCATTATTCTGCATTTTGTCTGCAAATTTACAAGATTTTTTTTAAATAAAAAAACAACTCTACAGAATACTATACTCTCTTCGTTCCAAATTAATTGAATTTTTGAGGCAATGTATATATATTAAGGAAAACATTCAAAGACAAAATTTAAACTATACTTTCCGCTATTGTCCTTTGTGAAGTCATAAATATGCAGTATAATTTATCTCCTAGAAAACATAAAATTTTAATAAATAAAGAAAAAAATGAAAAAAGTTTCAAACATTTATCTTGAACTTTGAACAATTCAATTATTTTAAACATTGAAAAAATCATCAAAAATTTATTTACTTTGGGACGAAGAGAGTAACATTAGGGGTTCAATTTTCAAATACAATTAAATTTACTAGAAAAAAAAAAGGACATAAATGTAAGGTTCATTTACCCAAAAAAAATCCTCTGAAAGAGGGATCCTCACCCACACCCAACCACTAACCTCCAACCTCGATAAAGGTGATATTATCAAACAAAAATAATAAATATCTCATGAGACTAGGAATAAAATTGAAATACCTTAATAATTTTGACTGCTGGCTTGTTAAAAAATTTTAATCGTTTCTCTAATTCCATGTCTTCCAATTTGGATAACTTTTTTTCTCCTTGTACTCCATTATAATCCAAAAGTAAAAATAACACCAATAAAATTTGTCCAACAATTCTTTGATGCATCCTGAATTCATTCATTTTTTATTTGTTTTTTGTAAGTAAGATGATTTTGCTACTATGAGAAAGGTATTATATAAGACCATATATAGAAAAGGTTTTAAAGTAAATTTCTATATAAATTATTGAATTAACGTTATTTTATGGTCAAAATGTTCAAAGATGTTTATCTTTATTTAGCAAAAAATAAATAAATGCTAATTGCTACTTTTCAAGTAGAATCTTAAATAAGATTCTAATTATGTGAAAGAAAAATTACATAAATATACGAGGAGGCTCCTCTCCATTTTTCTCAAGTTCCTATCTTGATGGCTGAAACGTAGCATAAGCTAGATTTTAATGGCTAAAATTTAATTAACTTATACCATTAAATGGAGAGAGAGAAAAAATGGTCAATCAAGATAGGAACTTGAGGAAATGGAGAGGAGCTTTGTCCTAAATATACATTCTATCATTTAAATAATTATAAAAAATTTCTTTCAGATACATCTTTATCTCCTCTTCAATATGTTTATGCCCTCTCAGATATATTTCTCCCCTCTCGCATACACTTCAATCCTCTCTTAGCAGGGACGAATTTAAATGGGGTTGAGGGGGTTCACTTGAACCTCTTTCATCAGAAAATTACTGTCACGTCCAGGGAGGGTAGGGTACCCTTGGCGTGGCCGGCACTCAGAGACTATTCCTATCCCCTAAGTGAACCACTCGACATCATCACAATCTTTCAATCACAATCTAATAGCGGAAGAAATCAATGACTTAGAAATACTCAATGAAAAACAACATCAGAACGATAATCAAAGGTCAAAGGCCAAACAATTTATCCATCAACTAAGTAAGGTCGGTGTGAAAGAAACTAGCCAAAAATAACATCCAATCACAACTCGACAGTCTAGTCTATGAAGCCTCTAAAACATATAACTAAATGGTGTCAATGACAGACTCATAACTACCTCTAAACAGAATAAAATAAGTCTAAACTCAAAACTAGAAAAGAAACATAATATCCTCCGAAAGTAAGGGAGGACTCACCAACAATTGACTACAAATGGGTCCTCAACGGGGCGCCTGTTGATGACCACTAATACCTGTCTCTGCATCCTGAAAAGATGCAGACCCAAATGGACGTCAGTACGTGAAATGTACGAGTATGTAAAATGACAGAATGAAACATGTAAAGATAGAATAACATCAACTCAAAATAGCTCAACTCAAGAAATATTCAATGAAAAACAACATCAGAACGATAATCAAAGGTTAAAGGCCAAACAATCTATCCATCAACTAAGTAAGGTCGGTGTGAAAGAAACTAGCCAAAAATAACATCCAATCACAACTCGACAGTCTAGTCTATGAAGCCTCTAAAACATATGACTAAATGGTGCCAATGACAGACTCATAACTACCTCTAAACAGAATAAAATAAGTCTAAACTCAAAGCTAGAAAAGAAACATAATATCCTCCGAAAGTAAGGGAGGACTCACCAACAATTGACTGCAAATGGGTCCTCAACGGGGCGCCTGTTGATGACCACTAATACCTGTCTCTGCATCCTGAAAAGATGCAGGCCCAAATGGACGTCAGTACGTGAAATGTACGAGTATGTAAAATGACAGAATGAAACATGTAAAGGTAGAATAACATCAACTCAAAATAGCTCAACTCAAGAAGTAGGAAACTCAATCATCAAGTCAACAGTCTAAAGTGAGAATATAAATTAGACCATGACCACCCATATACCCTCTAATCCAATCTACTCAGAGTACTATCAAGGCCTATTTGGGAGTTTCTCTAATCGACAACCATCACTTATGAGTCGGTGATGATACAACAAAGCGATGTCATTGGCACATCTATCCAATACCTTGTCAGGGTAAAGGACATCCCATCAGTGGATCCACAATAATAACATCAAGACCTCTTTTTGGGATAATAGGAAAAACATCCATTTTTACGGTCTAATTCTCTCCTACATTGGCCACATAGTTATCGAGTTCAAGTTGGACTTACTCTTACTCAATTCGGTGCTCAATACTCCTCCCAAGACTCAACATGCTCATTAGACATCAACCCTATGGTTAACTTATTTAACTAGTCTCATTGGACATTTATCAACTCAATTCATCACATCAACTATCAACTCATTGGTTAGGAACATTCTTCTAAGATTTAGCTCATTGACTCATAAAGACCCTCTATCATCCATCAATCCAACTCATAGTATTCAGAAAATAAAAGTGAAATTAAAGCATTTAGGAACTCTATAGACTCTTTAGGCTCAAATTATACTCATTCATACCCATTTAAATGCAATATGTAAAAATCTAACACTAGAAACTCAATTTATAGAAAAATTTTGAACTCGGCTAAGTACTAGAGATCTCTTATGACCCAAATTCACTCCACATATATAAGAATGAGGATTGAAACATAGGTACATCATACATGTAAGAGTAAATTTATGAAATGTTACAATAACAGTGTATATATAAGACTAAATTTTATTTTTATGATTATATATATATTAAAATGAATTCCCTTAATACAAACTAAGGGTCTAGCTCATATTCACCCCAATGTCTTGTTTTCTATTCCATACAAAAACTTTTTCATCCTTTTTTTTTTCCTTTGAAAAATCCAATAGCAAAAGCTGATATGGCTCAACTTTTGAGCTCAAAATCCTAATGCAATTAACTCTTTACAATTAATGTTATGAGATTTATGCAATTTATACTTATGTGAATTGGATTAGGTATATTAAGCCCAAAAAGGAAGAGGGCAAATGGCCTTTAATCAAGTGTGGAGCAAATAATGACTTTTTAACCACTAATAGAAAGGATAAGTTCCATAAATATATAAAATAAATTAATTTTATTTGCATCAAATATTGTCAAATTTTTATTTACATAAAAAGGTTAGTGATATATGTACCAAAATAAAAATTATTTTCAACAAATTATCATATGTATATGTAATATATCAATATTGTATAATATTAATGTATACACATATATCATATATGCATCTATATATGAACAGTACTTCACTTTTAATCAAAAAGTGTCAAATGATCACTTTTGATAAAATTGATAATTGAGCTATTTTGATAAATGATTTATAATCAAAGGGTCATTTTGCTTAATTATCCCAATAAAAAATTAGCCATAAGTAATGTATCAATCACAATCTGTGTGTCTGAAGTATCCGAAATTCTATAAATTTTGTAATTTGAAAAAAATCAAAATAAAATATATAGGTAGAGAGTCATATACAAGTCATTAAACATAAATATCTTTATAATGATTACACTCATACATTTTTTACACCTGGTCCACCATAAAGAGCATAAACAAAAGAGTCTGAACTAGCTGGAAGTTGTTTGAAATCAACTTTGTATCCATTAATATTATCAGTAATCCAGGTTATGTTAGTTACTTCAACTGAATCTCCTTCCTCATTTGAAACTGCAATGCTCCTACAATACCCATCAAAACTAACGTTTCCAATCGGAAAAAAACTCGATCCCATTGGAGGTTCAGCTGCACCTGGTGGATTGTATACGACTCCTCCCCACTCAACATTTGTACCAAAATTTATCAAGTCAGTGAAGAGAATATTTGGCCAAAAACCAATTGCTTCATAATTTGGGCCCAATAAAAGCCACCAATTTCCCATGCTTTTTTCCTTATTTTGAAGAAATTGTCAATGTCAGTATATAATATATATAGTCATGATAAAAAAAAATGAAATTATAGAAGTACCTTATAAATATACATTATGATTTCACTTGTTGTATCTCCACGTTGTGAAATATGGTTCTCAAATGACAGATCAAGAGGTATAGCTTTGTTTATATGCACAAAGCCAGGCAATAATGTATTGTAACCTTGGATTTTACCTATCTAGAAAACATAAATATATTTTCACTAGCGAAATCGAGATTTATGTTGAGATGATTCAAAACATAAAGAAATAAACAGATAAAGAAAAGGAAAACTCAACATTGTCTATTATATATTCATAAAAATAATTTTAGCTATATATAAATAATGTAATTTTCTGCAGAGGACTTGAGATTTAAATTATACCTACCTAGTAGTCTCATGAACGTCACATTGAAATCAACAAAGTAGTAAAATAAGTTACCTGAAGATGTATAAAAAGTCTAGTTCTATTATCTCGATATAATACTGGATCCACCTGAAAGATGAAACAATGATATTATAATAGGTGAGTATGGATTTACATAAAACTCTAGATAATTGACATCTTAGAAATATTTTTATTTATATATGTATGAAAACATTAGTTAAACTTACTCTCCAACCAACTTGTAAAGCTTCTGATCCGTTTTCAATTTTCATTCGACAAGCACTATGCTGTCCGCCTTCAACGTGAGGATTGAACAAATTAGTTGCCATTCCAGCTCCAAAAAACTTTGCATTTGGATCTTGTGGAACTTGAACTATTGCACGCTGGATATAAAAGAATTTTTCTTATGGCTAACCCTAAAGGCAAATGTAGGGAGCTTGACAACATAATTTGATCTTTTAAAAGGGAAAAAAAAACTCCAAATTGTAAATTAAAATTATTGCATTTGCTATTTCAAATCCAATTAAAATAAAAGGATTAGAAAAACATTCACAAAAAGAAAAAATGAAAATATGATAACATAGTTATGTACCTTATATCCATAAAAAGGTAAGTAGCTTGTTTTTTGCTCTAAATTGTTATTGCTCTGCATTAGATGTATTGAAATATATGAGTTTTGCCACAATAATTGATACTAATTAAATTTGTTTATGAAATATAAATATACATATATACAGATAGATAGACACACACAATAAGTGTTTATATGTATATATGAAATTATTCAAGTAAAAGCATTAAATTGTTCATAAATTATCTTACCCTTACAAATTGATTGTCGAAGTTGGCAGGTTCTGGTGGTGGCATATTTCTTTGTCTTATAAGATCATCCTTTGTAATTCTCTTAACAGGAACAGTTCCAGAAGGACAACCTCCATCTTTTGACCATATTGTCGATAAATTAATAATTGTTGAGGCATATGGATTTTGCTTTATCATACGTAAAGTAGGTTTCATCTGTTCATTCAAATATTTAATTGTATGTCAACAATGTTATATATGCATACACAAAATTTTTAAAAAGAGTGTAGAGATATGCCTGAGGATGAAAATTATGATTCTTCAATAATGGGTGGTCAAACGCACGTTGTTTGTAAAAATCAACACAATCATATGTATCTCCATATTTAGTCTGTCAACAAAAGAAAAATCATAACTAAGATACCTTAATTATATACATCTTCCTATTCAAATGTACCCTTTAAATACAAAACAACATAACAAAAATAATTATTTGTAGATCATAACATTACAATTATAAAAAAAAATTGGCATTCAAATATGAAAAATCCTTTTTTTTATAAAAAAAAAAAAGACAACAACTCTAAGGAATACTATAATATTGAGGGTTCAATTTTCAAATACAATTAAATTTACTAAAAAAAATACATAAATGTAAGGTTCATTTACTCAAAAAAATCCTGTGAAAGAGGGCTATCCCTCCCCCCCCCCCCCCAAATTCACCCAACCACCAACCTCCAACCTATATAAGAGACTTATAAATATATTATATATGAATAAATTCAAAATACCTTAATGATTTTGACTGCTGGCTTGTTCAAAAACCTTACTCGTTTCTGTAATTCCATGTCTTCCGATTTGGATAACTTTTTTTCTCCATGTTCTCCATTATAACCCAAACATAAACATAACACCAATAAAATTTGTCCAACAATTTTTGTATGGATCCTGAGTTCATTCATTTTCTTTGCAAGTATGAGGTTTTTGCTACTATGAGAAAGGTGTTATATAAGACTAGGCATAGAAAAGGTTTAAAGTAAATTTCTATATAAATTATTGAATTAATGTTATCTTATGGTCAACAAAATGTTCAAAAAAGTTTATCTTTATTTAATGAAAAAATAAATGTTGATATTATAATCTTTATTTAAGTTTCTGATTATATGAAGAAAAATTACATTAATATGTAACTCAAGATATTATAATCTCTAAACTTTTCTATTATTTAAATAATTATAAAAAATTTATTTCAGATACATCCTTATCTCTTCTTAATATGTACATCCCCTCTCAATTACATTTCTCCCCTCTCGCATACATCCTTCCTATTAAGCAATGTATCGCAACCTATGTATTCGTATGTCTGCTAATGTATATGAAATCTTATTACTTTAATGAATTTTTATAAGGGGAAATTACATATATTTACAAAAAATTAAAAAGTTTACAAAAAAAAAATAGCCCAAAATCAGTGAAACAATACATGACTATACAATATAGTTTGTCAAAAGTTATAGAAAGTATACACTACTATAAAATGTATATTACTTATACATGAGCTATACACTAAATATACATTATGCTACACAAATATACACTAACTATACATGTCTATACAATGAGGGGGGGGGGGGGGATTTATATAATTTTTTAAGTTTAATGTCTCTCGATGTAATTTGCCAAAATTATCATATTTAACTCTTTACAATTAATACTATGAAATCTATGCAATTTATACTTATGTGAATTGGATTCAAGTATATTAAGCCCAAAAAGTAAGAAGGCAAATGGCCTTTAGTCAAGTGTGTAGTTGTAATGAGCAAATACTAACTTTTTAACCACTTATAAAAAAGGATAAATTTCATAAATATATAAAATAAATTTATTTTATTTGCACCAAATACATTTCAAATTTTCATTTACTTAAAAAAGTTAGCGATATATGTATCGGCAATAAAAATTATTTTCAACAAAAATAATTATATGTATATGTAATATATCGATATTGTATAATAATGTATACTTGTATTGTATATCTATGATGTATAACTATATATCAGAGTATATTTTCTTTATCAATATATGCATCTATATATGAACTGTACTTCACTTTTAATCAAAAAATGCCAAATGACCATTTTTGATAAAATTGATAATTGAGCTATTTTAATGAATAATTTATAATCGAAGGGTCATTTTATTTAATTATCCCAACAAAAATTTAGCCATAAGTAATGTATCATATGTGCTATAAATATTTTTATAGACATTAAACATAAATGTCTTTATAGGAATAATTTACAATAATTACACTTGTGCACCACTACCAGGTCCACCATAAAAAGCATAGGTAAAATTATTTGAACCTTTAGAAAGTTTTTTGAATAAAACACTATATGAAAAAACATTATCAGTACGCCAAACTATATTATGTATACCAACTGAATATCCTTCCTCATTTGAAACTGTAATGCTCCTACAATACCCATCAAAACTACTGTTTCCAATCGGAAAAAAACTCGACCCCATCGGAGGTTCAGGAGCGTCTGGTGGATTATATACGACTCCTCCCCACTCAACGTTTGTAGCAAAACCTGTCAATTCGTTGAAGAGAATACCCGGCCAAAAACCAACTTGATCATTGTTTGAGCCCAATAGAACCCACCAATTTCCGGTGACTATATCCTTAATTTGAAGAAATTGTTAGTGTCAGTATATAATATATATAGCCATGATAAAAAAAAATCGAGATAAATAAAATTATAAAAGTACCTTATAAATGTACATTGCGATTTCCCATGTTGGACCTCCTCGTTGTGAAATTTGGTCCTCAAATGAAAAATCAAGAGGTATATTTTTGTTTGAATGCACAAATACAGGCAATAATGTATTGAAACCTTGGGTGTTACCTATCTACAAAACATAAAAGACATATTTTTAGTAGCGGAATCGAGATTTATGCTAAAAAGATTCAAAACACAAAGAAATTAACAGATAAAGAAGTCAAATGAAACTCGATATTGTCTATAATTTTAGTCATGAACGCCTTATTGCAATCAACAAAGTAGTTAGACAAGTTACCTGGAAATGTATAAAAAGTCTAGTTTTATTATCTCCATATAATATTGGATCCACCTAAAATATGAAACAACGATATTATAATAGGTAAGTATATATTTACATTAAACACTCTAGATAATTGACATCTTAGAGATACTTTTTCGTATGAAACAATTCAATTATATTATGATGGAAAAGATTAATTAAACTTACTCTCCAACCAACTTGTAAAGTTTCCGATCCTTTTTGAATTTTTATTCGAGAAGCACTATGTTGTTTGCCTTTAACTTGAGGATTGTACAAACTAGTTGCCATTCCACCTCCAGAAAACTTTGCATTTGGATCTTTTGGAGTTCGAGCTATTGCACGCTTATAAAAGAATTTTTTTTTTTATTAACTTTTGCATATTATAACATAGTTAGAAAAACATGCAAAAAAAGGAAAAATGAAAATAGGATAACATAGTTATGTACCTTATATCCATATAAAGGCAAGTAGCTTGCATTTTGCTCACTATAGTTATTGATCTGCATTAGATGTATTGCAATATATGAGTTTTGCCACAATAATTGATACTAATTAAACTTGCCACAATATGTATTTATGAATTATTCAAGTAAAAGTATTAAATTGTTCATAAATCATCTTACCCCTACAAATTCGTCGTTAAAGTTGGCAGGTTCTGGTGGTGGCAAATCTTTTTGTCTTATAAGATCATCTTTTGTTATTCTTTTAACGGGAACAGTTCCAGAAGGACAACCTCCATCTTTTGACCATATTGTTGATAACTTATTAGTTGTTGAGGCATCTGAATTTTTTTTTATCATAGGTAAAGTAGGTTTCATCTGTTCATCCAAATATTTAATTGTATGTCAACAATAATATATATGTGTACAAAAAAATTAACGTAAAAAGAGTGTAGAGACATGCCTCAGGATTAAAATTATGATTCTTCAATAATGGGTGATCAAATGCACGTTGTTTGTAGAAATCAACACAGTCGTATGTATCTCCATATTTAGTCTGTGAACAAAAAAAAAACATAAATAAGATACCTTAATTGTAGTAGTTATACATCTTGCTATTCAATATGTGCCTTTTAAATACAAAACAACATAACAAAAATAATTATTCATAGATCCTAACATGACCATTCTAAAAAAACAAAAAAAATATTGGCATTCAAATTTGAAAATTCCAAATTGATTTTTATATACATCATTATAATGTCTTTTGTCTGCAAATTTGCAAGATTAAAGGTGATATTATCAAATAAAAATAATAAATATTTGATGAAACTTATAAATATATATATAAATAAAATCAAAATACCTTAACGATTTTGACTGCTGGCTTGTTCAAAAGTTCTAGTTGTTTCTCTAACTCCATATCTTCCGATTTGGATAACTTTCTTTTTCCTTGTACTCCATTATAACACAAAAATAAATATAACAACAATAAAATTTGTTGAACAATTCTTTGATGCATTTTTTTTTTTTTGTAAGTATGAGGACTTTGCTACTATGAGAAAGGTGTTATATAAGGCTAGGTGTATAAAAGATTTAATGTAATTTCTATAAATTATTGAAAACGTTATCTTCTAAAGAATGGTAAAAAAAAATGTCCAAAAAAGTTTTTATCTTTATTTAACAAAAAAATAAATGTTGATTGCTCCTTTTTAAGTAGAATCTTAAATAAGAATATGAATATGTTAAGAAAAAATAACATAAATATACAATTTAAGATATCATAATCTTTAAGATTCTCTACTATTTAAAAATATTACAAAAATTTCCTTTCGAATACATTCTTATCCCCTCTTGTACATTCTTATCTCTTCTCGAATATGTCAATCCCCTCTCGAATACATCTCTATCTTCTCTTAGATATATTTTCCCCATTAAGTAATGTATCACAACCTATGCATCTCCATGTCTGCTAATGTATTCGAAAAATTTTCATTTTGATGGATTTTTATAATTTGAAAAAAAGGGGAAATTTCCAAAATAATATAATTATCTTTTTACCGTTAATACTATGAGATTTATGCAATTTATACTTATGTGAATTGGGTTCAAGTATATTAAGCCCAGTCGATTATTATTGAAGTAATAAGCAAATACTGATTTTTTAACCAATAATAAAAAAATGGTAAATTCCATAAATATATAAAATAAACTAATTTTATTTGCACCAAATATAGTGAAATTTTTATTTACATAAAAAAAGTTAGCGATATATGTACTGGCAATAAAAATCATTTTTAACAAAATGATCATATGTATATGTAATGTATCGATATTGTATAATAATGTATGCTCATATATTTATGATGTATAACTATATATCAGAGTATATTTTTTTCTCAATATATGCATCTATATACGAACCGTTTTTTTATCATTCATCACATTTGTTTTAAAGTTGAGTTAAACAAAAAATCAATTTCCAAAACTTGAGTGAGTTCCAGTACATTATGAAACTTTTATATACATATAATGTAATTTCTGGAGAGGACACGAGATTTAAATTATACTTACCTAGTAGTTTCATGAACACCATATTGAAATCAACAAAGTAGTAAAATAAGTTACCTGGATGTGTATAAAAAGTCTAGTTTTTTTATCTCGACATAATATTTGATCAACTTCAAATATGAAACAACGATATTATAATAGGTGAGTATGGATAATTGACATCTTAGAAATACCTTTTTTCTCCGAAACAATTCAATTAAATTATGTATAGGAAAAATTAATTAAACTTACTCTCCAACCAACTTGTAAAGCTTCTGATCCGTTTTGAATTTTTATTCGACAAGCACTATGTTGTTCGCCTTCAACGTGAGGATTGAACAAATTAATTGTCATTCCAGCTCCCGAAAACTTTGAATTTAGATCTTTTGAAGTTTGTACTA
Source organism: Solanum aculeatissimum (assembly GCA_038996855.1). Taxonomy (NCBI): domain Eukaryota; kingdom Viridiplantae; phylum Streptophyta; class Magnoliopsida; order Solanales; family Solanaceae; genus Solanum; species Solanum aculeatissimum. The sequence goes on along the minus strand of JBCEWC010001853.1, from coordinate 1,608 downwards.
TTGCGCTCTGGATATAAAAGACTTTTTTTTTTTTTGTATGTATGAGGATTTTGCTACTATGAGAAAGGTGTTAACAAGGCTAGGTATAGAAAAGGTTTAAAGTAAATTTCTATATAAATTATTGAATTAACATTATCTTATGGTCAACAAAATGTTCAAAAAAGTTTATCTTTATTTAACAAAAAAAATAAATGTTAATTACTCCTTTTCAAGATATCATAATGTCTAAAATTCTCTATCATTTAAAAAATTATAAAAATTTTCTTTCGGATACATCCTTATCTGCTCTTGAATATGTACATCCCCTCTCAGATACATTTCTCCCCTCTCGCATACATCTAAATCCCCTCTCGGGCACATCCTTCCTATTAAGCAATGTATCGCAGCCTATATATCCACATGTCTGCTAATGTAACTTAAATCTTTTAAGTGTAATGAATTTTTATAATTTGAAAAAGAATGAAAAAATATCGTAATTAACTCTTTACAAGTAAGAAGGCAACTGGCCTTTAGTCAAGTGTGTGGTTGTAATGAGCAAATACTAACTTTTTAACCACTAATAAAAAAGGGTAAATTCCATAAATATATAAAATAAATTTATTTTATTTGCACCAAATATTGTCAAATTTTCATTTACGTAAAAAAGTTAGTGATATATGTATTGACAATAAAAATCATTTTCAACAAAATAATCATATGTATATATAATATATCGATATTATATAATAATATATACTCATATATTTATGATGTATAATTATATATCAGAGTATACGAACTGTACTCCACTTTTAATCAAAAAGGCCAAATGACCATTTTTTTTAATAAAATTGATAATTGAGCTATTTTAATGAATAATTTATAATCGAAGGGTTACTTTGCTTAATTTATCCTACAAAAATTAGCCATAGGTAATGTATCATACGCAATTTGTGCGCGATATATATTTCTATAGACATTAAACATAAATATCTTTATTGGAATAATTTACAATAACTACACTCGTGCACCATTACCAGCTCCATCATAAAAAGCATAAGTAAAAGAATCCTCGTTTGAAACTGTAATGCTCCTACAATACCCATCAAAACTACTGTTTCCAATCGGAAAAAAACTTGACCCCATCGGAGGTTCGGGAGCGTCTGGTGGATTATATACGACTCCTCCCCACTCAACGTTTGTAGCAAAACCTGTCAACTCGTTGAAGAGAATACCTGGCCAAAAACCAACTTGATCATTGTTTGAGTCTACTAGAACCCACCAATTTCCGGTGACTATATCCTTATTTTGAAGAAATTATTAGTGTCAGTATATAATATATATAGCCATGATAAAAAAAAATTGGGATAAATAAAATTATAAAAGTACCTTATAAATGTACATTGCGATTTCCCATGTTGGACCTCCCCGTTGTGAAATATAATCTTGAAATGAAAAATCAAGAGGTATATCTTTGTTTGAATGCACAAAGACAGGCAATAATGTATTGAACTAGAGGTGGCAAATGGGTGGATTGGATTGGATTTGGATAGATTGAATATGGATTGAGCTAAAATGGATTGGATCACAATTCATCCATATAAAATATGGGTAAATATGGATTTGGTC
>JBCEWC010001852.1:0-37921 GCA_038996855.1 Solanum aculeatissimum | reverse complement strand
GTGATCCAATCCATTTTAGCTTAATCCATATTCAATCCATCCAAATCCGATCCAATCCACCCATTTGCCACCTCTAGTTGTATTCATAGGTGCGAGGGAAGAAGACAGAATATGACCAACACCAGACAACTATCAAAGAAGTGATTTTTATTGTGTAGACTTAGTTATTTAATATTAAGCTACAATATTTTGGTACTACTTAAAGGAGACTTGTATTTCAGGATTCCACTAATTAAGTGGACCTAAAGTTAATTTATGATCAATTAGTTAGGGATCAATAGGCTAGAACATTCCAAAATTATTATACCACATAACTAATAAGAAACTATGAAAACATCATTCTTCAATTCATACCCTACAAACAAGACCCAAAATAGCTAAGCCAGACACTCAGTCTGGCGACTATTATTTACAAATCTATCTTTGATAAGTCTGAATTATATGTGACAACAATTCATTTACAGCATCTAGAAACAAAGCCTAAATTTGACCGCTATTACATATCCAATCAATCGAGTATGGATACAGTTTTTGGGCATATGAAACTCAAGACTAGGCATATTCATGCAACACACATGCAGTGAATCTAGTATAACTAAAAGTGAGAAGATCCTAACCTCAAAATTGGATTATCATTTTGCCTTATGCTATTACTTATTAAATATTAATTAATTAAAAAAATTAGGTCTAATTCCTTTTCCTACGTGGGTTTGGTTCTTTTGTTCCATACATTCCTGTTTTCTTCCTCATCTGTATGTCCTGTTTTCAGCTATATTCCTTTGCTGCCCCTATTTAAACTTCTTAGTTAATATCACTTATTAATTCTTCAAGCTCATCTATTCAATTCCCTTCCCTTCGCTCACTGCAACAACCTTAGTATACCAATTTTATTCCCTTATCTCAATGTAACAACCCTATTTTAATGTGCAGTAATTTTACACATTATTATAATTAAGCAGTGGATGTTAAATTCCTTATTTATAATTCCTACTTTATAACATTTAAGTATCTTTTCAGTAAACATCTGTCACGATCCAAGTCTAGGGCCTAGACGTGACACGATGAATGGAAAACCCGAAGGCAACCCAAACTAGCTTCTTACATATCATTGGCACATCTTTGGTTGCAGAAGCTTAAATCAAGAAGTAAGCAAGTAGCAAATAATTCTAGGAGAAACGGGACTTTGGGCTCAAGCTAAGGGGATGCGTAGGGAAGAGGATTTGCATGAGACACATAACAAATAATGTCTAAGTGGCGCGTAAGTAGGACTCAAGCTATGGGGGTATTTTCGGGACTTGGGACTTTCATCTCTTCAACAATATACATCAAGCATAGAAGGGGATAAAAGGACTAAGGGAAGTCTTGCATAGAACATAAAGCCATAATAAGAGTCGAGCTCAATACATAATAGTCATATCCAACAACACCTCTACCATGAATGGGATGGGGGCCAAGACATGCTTCCGGGCTCACCCTCAATGAGTAAATATCCATAAATACATAAGACTCAATTAAGCATGAAAGTAAAGTGGATGTTGTCCCTGTAATAGAGGACTCACTAAAGAAGTCTTCAAGTAATCCGATTAGCCGTGTGGAGGAGGATGAATAGGAGCTCCTATTCATTAGTACTTGGAATGTACTAAGATGCAGGGTGCAATGCAAACGAAGAAACGTGGTATAACATTACAAAATGCATAATCACAATTAATAGATAATAGATCAATATGACGTGCATGAATGGTGCTTAAATAAAAAATATGCATAGAGACAATCAAACTTGCATAACATACACACATATGTGGGAGGAGACCATAACCGACATATAAGACCAAATGAGCTACTACTTGGAATCCCAATGCTTGACCCCTTACCAGAAAAGAGGTGGTCTACTTGTCAAGGTAAACCAAACTTGATCCTATATAATGGGTAAACTTGACCTAGTTGGATCCACTAGTAAAAGTCCCATTTAGGGAGCATAACATGAACCTATGGTGGCACATAGTTAAGAGACCAAGACTTTGTATAAGGACCCCTTAGGTCGAGCCCCCATCTTAAGCCTCTTTCGGTGCTAAGTCTAGTCCCACGAAATACTTGACATAATCATAAGTATCATTATAGCTTGAAAGACTTGTAAAATCGTGATAACATGGCGAGAGTAGCTCATTCATATACTTGACCCCTACACGTGAGCATACACCTTACACTAGAGGGTAAAAATATTTATAAACTTGACCCCTTCTAGTGGCATAGCTTTACACATGAGGGTAGAACATTTCGTGAACTTGACCTCTTTTTGTGAACATTGGTGAGTACATGAGGGTATAACACTTATCATACTTGACCCTTTCATGTAGAAAATATTCATTCTCAAGAAGGTAGAATATAACATAAGGACTCTACATCTTCTTATAAATCATAGAAACTTTTCATGAGGTCAATACATGCTTAGGAGTCCAGATAATCAATATCTCATGCTTGTCTTGTAAATCATGCAATAATCTTCATCATGTAAATTTAGTCAAACATGGTGGGTGAATTCATATATACTCAAAATCATGAAATTAAGTAATACAACTCATGGAAAATATAAACCCATTTCACTTGAAGAGTTAAAACAATCAACCCACCAATGTAGTAGAAGGAAACTCCAATTTAATATCATAGAATTTATCTTAAAACTCATCATCTTCATAGTTCGTATCATGCATTGGTTCAAGATTCATAATCTAAAACATGGGGCAAGCCTTCAATAGATATTCATGCATAAATAGTCAATACGTGAAGAACCCAAACTAAATTTGTATGCATAATGCATAATAGGGTTTTATCCATAACCATCATAACTTAAAATCATAAAACTTAAATAATGAGAAGGGGATTGGCTTCATAGGCGAAAGAGTTCTCATGAAAGCCTACATACCTTGCTCGATAGGAGGAAATTTGGATTTGAAGGTGAAAGAGTAGAAACCCTAGCTTGGTCCTCTAGCTTGCAACTTGAAGGAGGCTTGAGAGTGTTTGAGACTTAGAAGAGTTTTGAGAGAAGAAGAATGAGAGAATTAGGGCTGAAAAGGCTGATAAGAAGATATTAGAGGGATAATACGACATAGTTTAATTGCTAAATGGTAGGAAAGGTTGATTTTCCCCTTTTAAAACTTGGACGGATCGGTCCACGAAACCCCGATTACGGGTCATGGACCATTCCACGAGTCGTGAAACCTCTCGTAGATCATAGGTCCTCTAAACATGGGCCACTGGAACTTTCTACGAAACCCCCTTGATGACTCGTAAAACTTTACACGAGTCATGAAGTCCCCTTGTAAACTACTCTTTTCCTTGGACCAATTTTTACCCTTAAGGTCCTTCCCCCGATGTGAGTCCAAAAGTCAGAGAATTCTATGGCTCGTACTTTAGGTCTCGTAAATCCTTCCAGTATTCCCTTAAAATGTTCATTTTTCACTGCCACTTCTATGAAACCATCCACGAGTAGTGGATAACTTCATGGGTCGTAGACCATCTCGTGGAATCAAATCTCAAGGTATTTTTTTCTGCTGCCAACATTTCAAATGTCATTAAACATGAGGGGTGTTTCAACATCATCCGACCTCTTCCACATTGATGAGGCTGAAAAAGTTCCTTACTAACAGTTATCCCACAACCTTTTCCCCTTCCATGTTGATGAGACTGAAAGATTTCTTTAGTAACAATTATCCTACAACCTTTTAATATTCTTCATTGATCTATATAAATCTCATGAACAACATGTCTTTGTCCCATCAATCGATTTCTTTTCTCTGCCTCAATCAAATACATCGTTGCTAGGTAATTTTATTTTCTTCCCATTATCTTGAGTTACTTTATTTTTCATGTTCTGTAAATATATCTCAATTTCAATTTTTTCCTTCCTAAAATAGTCGTGCTTATATTTCTGATAGTAGTCGTGTTGTCATCGTTTCTGACAGTAGTCGTGTTGTCATCGTTTCCATTGAGCCATTGATGAGTTTTTACAACAGTTTGTCTCCTGTAGCAATGTGATTATTTGTTTTATATAAATTATAACATTTGACCAATGTGGTTGAACTTATTTTCTGGGAGTAAGAACATACATGCTGCAATCAAGTGACTCAACTTGGCTGATATTTGCCCTTTAACTTATCCTTTTGTTGAATGTTGAAATTCAATTTAAATGATAAAAAGTGTCAATTAAATACAGATACATCAAGCCCAATCTGAAGCATTTTGTTGAATCGTTCTTTTTGCTCCTTTTCTCACTATATATCTTAACTAAATAGCCCCTTCGAAATGTTAAGACACATTGTACATGACTCTTGCCCCAAAGGGCCTAAACATCTCGAGACAAATACTTTTTTTCCCTTTAGGCATTGACAATTTTTTACAATAGTTTATCATGTCATATAATGTTAAATGCGTTGCTCGGTCTTTTTGCCCCTTTTCTCACTATATATATATTAACTAAATAGCCCCTTCAAAATGTTAGGACATATTGTACGTGACTCTTGCCCCAAAGGGGCTAAACATCATGAGACAAATCATTTTTCCCCTTTAGTCATTGAAATGTTTTCACAGCAGTTTGTCATATCATATAATGTTAAATGTGTTGCACCCAACGTTGTTGTTGAATTTTATGTTCACCACTATTTTAGAGCTACTTTAACTTTGAGTGACAATTCAATAATGGAACCCTGCTTTCCATCGGTTCCGTTTAGCCACTGTGATGGTAGCTCTGTAAAACTAGCTAGGAGTAGTTAGTTCCTTTTTCTTCTTTGCTATCTTGTATCATATTTTTAAAAAAAAATATTATATGGTATCATCATCGTATATAATTAAAAGTGGGAAGATCCTAACCTCAAAGTTTGGCTAATGTTCCACTGTTGTCCAAATGTTAGCATCGTCATAGGTTAATGCTGCAATCAATATAGAAAGCATCTCCAATGTTGTTACTACTGGAATGCATATGTCAACAAGGGCTTTGAGTGAATTATAGACTTGGTCCCCAATTGACCGTTAACTGATAGAGTTGTTCCATATTGCTTGTGCTTTGTTATCAATATCCAATAGATGATTAGCAAATTCCAATTTGCCTCCAACTACAACATCTAGAGAGAATTGAAACTTTCAAGGTAGATAGGAATTTGAGGCTTCCCTGAAATTCCGTTAATAATTTCGCTAACTATATCAGATACAATGGAGATGGTTGCCACTGTTAGCTTTTAACCAATCCATTCTGTAACTAAGACTTTTCGCTTTGAAAATTGTTTTAGTTGTACTACTTTCATGGGATAATTCTTTTCTTTTTTTATTAACTATGTTGGATTTAAATTAGATTTTCTATTTGTTGGTGTTGCAATGGTTTCAACAAGTTTCTTGCTTTCTGCACGTCAAAAGTTGGTAACACTTTTCAACAATGTATTTATATTCTTTAAATTATTGTTATATTTATACTATTTGTAGTTAAAGTTGGTTACTTTTTAAGTGAAAACTCAAGAATTAGTGTATGTTCGGAGCATATCATAATCTTGAGCATTTTTCTTGTATGACCTAAAAGGTACTAGCTAATTCGATAGAAATAAATCATTTCTACATCACAAATATATGTTGAGTTAGTACATCGTAGCTACTACAGGAATTCAATGAAAAGTATAGAAGACCTAGAGAACTGATGCATACCTATTAGTAAGTTGAAGAAATATGCAACAGAATGGGTTATCAAAGTGTTAGTCATTCAACATGGCTTAACAAAAGCGTACAAAAATTAAAATGGTAAGGGTATTCGTTGGCAACTAATATTCATTGATGAAGAGGTAACTCTATTTTAATAGTGTATTATATTCATTAGATGACGCTTGTTATATCCCTCCTACAGGAAAGCTAACTCGATAATGAAGGTAACCTGTCTAGCATAGTTATGTATGACTATAGCTAAAAAACAATAGTACAAGCCAAAGACCAGCTACCCAAAACCTGAAAGTCAACTATAAAGAGCTACTATAGACTAACATAAAAATATACAGGCCCCGAATAACACAAATACAAATATAAGCCAAAACTATATACCTAGGCTAGTGTTTGGACACCAAGACACTAACTAGACAATAGGAGATTGTAGAAGATCCCAAAAGCCACCTGATACTCACCAAAAGTCTCCTGAAATAGTAATGATAGGTCAAAGTCGGCAACGGTGGCTCGTGCTCGGACCTGCAACACAGATAGATGCAAAAAAGTAGGGGTGAGAACCAATATGAGGTACTCAGTAAGCATCACCGACCAACTGAGTGAAATATAGTAAATGCTATAAGAATATCTAGACTATGCACTATAAACACTATTTGCCGAACCAAAAGCCAAGTGATAACTATCTAGAGATCCAAACAACACAACTACCAAACCAAGTGATGTATGTCTGTACCACGGACGCAACCAAGACGAAGTCAAGGTATAGAAATATACATAGGTGTAAGGCCCTAATGTCTATGCCTGTATGTAGCTAGGCTCCCATAAGCCCAAAAGGTACACCTATGCATAAAAATAGGGTATATAGGTGTATTGGTACAGGTATTGGTAATGAAATATATGAGATCTCAAACGAAACATAACCCCAAAGTTATACTGAGCCTCTAACTCCCAAACTATGCCTAGCCTTTACTAGACATATTCCCGACCTGGCCTCCGTAAGGGGAAGTCAGCCAGGGCCAAATGGTCTGACAATCAACTAGGCCTCTAACCTAGGAACAATGCCTCTAACTCAAGAATAATAAACTGAGCCTCTAACTAAGGAATGATCAAGTCTGTTAAGCTGTTCTACAAGGTTCTATGCCCCTTAAGTCACACAGTGTGCATCTGTAACAACCACCGACTCTGAACAACGAAAGTCTAGGGCATCACTAGCCTAAGCCTAGGCTAAGGTCTAACAAAGCAACTTGTAGAACCAAGACCACAACACGCAGACAGGATACCACACAAAATCTCAATAGGTGATCAAAAGTATAACATACAACCATGTTTCCAGGATACATCATACTTGTCAGTATTAGACAACCCAACAAGTTTAACATGTATTTAGATAGTAATACGTGTTAGTCTAACAGTGCAAATACCCATGTAGCCTCTAATTGTGCTTGTTATAAACTTGCCAGTTTTTACTAGATGCATGCAAACGTTATAGTCTTTAGTAGAGTCGTTTCAAGAGTTATTGCCTTTAACAAATTCATTTACATCCAAACGACACTAAATCCAATTATTGCAATAGAATGGTCATTAGTGTGCTCAAATAGGAATTACAGATTCAATCCAACATAAATAACCTTTAACTAAATAGTTTCCAACAATATTAGGTAACCGTTACAACGGATAACTAGAAACAAAGTAGCTAACTGATATACAACTCATAGATGATCACAATACAATAAGAAGTACATCTGGGCAACCTCAAATATCAACTAGTATAGCAGATTCAACAGATATAATCTCAAATATAGCAAGAAATCAATATACAACCTCAATATAGATAATCTCATTACCACAACCTTCAATATAAAACATTTAACAAGTACAGTCTCTAACCCAGCAAGTACAGTCTTTAACTTAGCGTAATTAATAAGTACAGTCATTCACACATCAACTCCAGCATATAGTCATGCTTTTCAATCAACACTTACATATTCAACTTAGTCTACCAGGAGAGAGAGAGAGAAGCTTAACCTATCTGGATGTCGATCACGCGTGCTCTTGTCTAATCCATGGGGGCTATACTCCTCTTAGTATTCTCAAACTACTATCAAACTATCAAAAATAGAACCACAACGTTAATACGATCATTTTGACATTAAAATCATAGAAAATGAGCTAAATTAAGTTTTCAGGCCAAAAAGCAGACCCACAGAAAAATTCTAAAACAAAGCCTATATAATATTCTCCATACTTCCTTGATCTTGTACTCAAATTCGGGCTCAATTTGAAGTCTAAAACGATATAAAATAACCCAAAAATGAAAAACATTTCTTTTTGAAAATATTACGTTTCCATAGTTTCTTTATCAATTTCTTCAAAATATAGTAAAACCAGCATAATCCAACTATACCATGATGTTAAGGTCGGAAAATCCTTCAATTTAGACGAAGATTTCATTGATATCCAACTCAAAATGACGAAAAAATCACATTTTGAAATTTCTAATAAACAACACCAATATGACAACTATTTCATCAATTCACCTCAATATGCAGCAAGTTCTGGAGAATTCGGTAACACCATCACGTTCGCCTTGGAAAGATTTTCAATTTTTCACTGAATTACGATCTCGAATGGGAAAGATATCAATATTCAAAGTTTTCAACAACTAAAAACATTATACAATTGAAAACCATGAAATTTACCTTGAATAGCATGCCAAAAACAATTTTTAACACTTCCACGATGTTTCTCTAAAAAAATTAACATGTTAGTCTTTTGAATCACTACAATTAGATGAAAATGACCTAAAAAGAATGTGGAAAGTTGAGAGGAATATGTATAGAATATATAAGCTCCCTGGAAGCTTGCCACATCCTTTCCACATCATGGCTACGTGGCATCACCAGATTGCACCATTTGGCATCACTGCAACATGCCACATCACCCTTAACTTCAACAATTATCCAATTCCTTTTTTTGATGTTTCGGGTTCATGCAAAATCCAAGTTTTGCAAATGAACTAAACTATGTAACCCTACTAATTTCGGCATTCTGGATCTAATGGCGCAGATGAAATTTCCATCGGAGGTCGTTACAATATGATGTGGATCCCACTTTCTTATATCCACCTTTTAATGGAAAAAACCGAGGGGGTCAAATCATATTCAGAAGTCCTTGGTACCAAATGAAGGGTTATTGTAGACCAAACTTGATGTTTCGAAGCTAATCGCTATCAAAATTCCCATCCATGCATGCTTCCTAAGGTTATTGACTAAAGTAAATTATTAACCTATTCAAGAGGCTAAATTTTCAAAATTTGGTATGACTAACATCGAACATGCTTCTACCCTAATTTTACCATTCTAAAGCTGATGGAACTGTTGAAATTCTATTCTGAGGTCGTTTAATAAAACTTTACCTGAAATTTCATTTTCCAGTTATAATTGGCTTTCTAACACAGAAAACTGTACATTTTCCAAATGAAAGACCCAAAAATCGCACCATCAGTGCTAGTAAGCCCTAAATGTCTTGAGGTTACTATAGAAATGCTCCAACCGATAAGATACATTCATAAACATAGAGTTGATCTTGAGGGTTATTACAATATCCACACTAAAGAACTTTCATCAGTAAAAGTAAGAACCAGTGCATACTTGAGGACTCAAATATGCTAAGGGACTACTCCCGCATATGCCGCTCTATATACTAGGTGGCCTTCTCAATCGGTCGATGGCACCACTAGACTTTAACCACCGATTTAGTACTGGAATGCAGCTACTTGACATCTTTGGCCAAAATTATTACCGGCTCAACAAATGTCAAATGATCATCCAACTCAACTGAATTATTCAGTAGCACATTTGACTCGTCTGGTATATATCGACACAACATTGGTACATGGAAAACCGGCTGTATAACTGAATATGCTAGAGGCAAGGCTAACTCATAGACAACTGACCCAACTCACCTCAAGATCTCAAAAAATTAGTTGTATCTGAACCAGTAACCCAACTCTAAAGGTGGGAGGGAACACAGAGTTTGGACCTCAAACCGCGGATGTGGCCACGTGAAGTACATGTCACAAAGCCCAGACCTTGAATTGCAGATGCAAATCCATCACATACAATACCAACAGTAGAATACAGAGCTCGAATGATAGAAGATAGAAAGATCATAATTTTCTAATAACTCAATCCATCATCTCTGCCAAGAATTCAAGTCCTCTAACTCATGATGCACTGTAACCTATGATGATATGTATATATATCACAGTGAACCCCATATAAGCAATGTCTCCAGATCTTGAGTGCAAACACTATCGCTGCTAACTCTAGATCGTGAGTGAGGTAGTTACGCTTGTGAACTCTCAACTATCAGGATGCATAAGCAGTAACTTGACCCCACTGCATCAGAACACAACCTAAGACAACATGGGAAACATCAGAATGTACTATAAATCCCTCACACTCAACAGGAAGGGTCAGAGTAGAAGCGGTGGTCAACACCTCCTTTAGCTTCAGAAAGCTGGCCTCACACTCCTTAGACCAGACAATTGGTACACCTTGGCAAGTCAAACAAGTCAATAATGCTGCAATAGTAGAAATGTCATGATCCAAGCGTAGACCTAGGAATGACATGGTGAATAGGAACCCAAGAGTAACTCAAACAAACATCGTAGCATCCATTAACGCATCATCGATTTGAAAGCACATTTCAAACATTATTAAGCGATACTAGGGGATAGGGGTACTTAGAATCAAGCAATAGGACAAGGGAGCATGAGACTCTTTGCCATGCAATATCATCAAATAAATCTAAGTGATGAGATCATAGGACTCAAGCTATGAGAGTAGGGTCTTAGGAATTCTACCATATCTTTATCACATCATCACAACATCAACATAAGATATGACATAAGCATAGACTCTATAAGAATCTAATATATCAAACTCGTACATAGAGTTTCATGACATCCAACAATGCCACTAATTCATAGATAGGACCAGGGCCAAGATATGTACTGGGCTCACCCTCAAAGTAAAGACACAAGAAAATCATAGAATAGAACAGATAGATAGAAGGTGGGTCTTGTCCTTAGAACAAAGGACTATAACAACTCAAAATTTTTTAAACTTTGCGATGTTGGTTGAGGGCTGATTTGAACCTATCTTGGCTAGCTTATGAGTTGTTTGAGTCTCTTTTGCATGACCGTCTTGGAAGAAATCGTATTGGTTAAGTTTTGCTTGATGTCATGTAGGAGTATTGACTTTAAATGGCCATATCTCTTGGTTAAGGATGAACTGTGTAAGCCACAACCTATCAAATCAAAGATCCTTGAGTTATCTTCTGAATTCACTTCACTCAATTCAGAGTACAAATATGAAAGTTATGGCTTTTATGGTGGGACTGCCTATGCATGGAAAGCAAGCATTCTGGGAAAGAGGAGAGGCGTATTGGCTAAGGCACTACCTCACGGCAGGCTCATGGGCCGTGTGTGGACTCATGGTCCGTGGGGAAGGCCGTGTGACTTCTCATGAGGTGTGTTAAAGTATTTTGAGATAGACTTGGCCTAGGGATCGATTCTATGTATAAGGTTAACATTCCAGAGATTGCGTCGTCTTGACGATGGGGTTCACAGGCTGTATAGAGGCTTAAGACCCATGAACGGGTACGTGTGGATTCTAGTGAGAAACTAAGGCTCTGAACCAAGGGAGGCTCCACGGACAACCTCACGGTCCGTGTGAAGCCTCACGGCTCATGTGCCTAATAGTGTCATTTCGAGAAGAGAATTTTTCTAAGTATGGAATGTTCCATGGGAAAAAGTTAGTTCCAAGTGTGGCTTCACGAAAGGGACTCACAGATCGTATGGCCCCTTACGGTTTGTGTAGTGAACCGCGTGGGTGATGTTTACAATTTTCCTATCCATTGCTAGATTAGAGCTCGTTGTCAAGTGAGCCCTCACGGCAAGGCTCACAGACCGTGAGTCATTACACGGTCCGTGTAGTGCACTTTGCCAGTGACAGTTCCAATTTTCTTCCTCATTTCATTAATGGTTTAATTGTAATTTTTAACTATTACTAAGGCCATTTTAGCATTTTAAAATCCTCCTAAATTCTTGATTTATCCCTCTTTACTCTCATTCAATCCAAATTCTCTCAATTTCTTTCAATTGCTCTCAAAGCTCCATTGAAGGCTAGCTTGGGAATCAAGGGAAGGCTCCATTCTTCATAAATTCTTCTTATTCTTCTAGATTGATCAAGGTATGTGGGATTGATTCATGGTTCTCCTTTCAACCATGAAGACCCAAAACTCTCCTCCTTCAATTTAATGAATTTCACTTACTTTGAGATTGGGTCTTTTAGATTATGAATGATTTAATTCAATTGAGTTGTGGGTTGTATTTAATTGTTAATTTCAAAGTGAATTAAGCCCTTAATTATTGAATTCTATTAATTTTATGAAGATTCAATTATGCATATCCCTTTAATTCTTCAATTCAAGCATGGGTAGTATGAGTTATGATTTTAATTGTTGATTTCCTTATGATTTAATTATGAATCTATTTTATTGTGATGATTTAAATATTGATATCAATTACCCATACTATTCATTGATCATTAATGCATTGCATTCATGAACATGAAGGCTTGACTTGATGAAATTCTTGAAATGGGTTTGACCCACTTGACTTAATATGATTTGACTTGATTTTGGTAAGACATGGAAAGATTAGAATGTTATCACATCTTGTCTTGATATGACTCTTTGAGCATTTTGGGTGTTTATACCATCTTTTTATGTTAGAATGAGCTACTCCTATACATTGAACTTGGATTTGACACTTGGAACTCTTGTTTGGTTTTTTAACCTAATCATGGAAAGATTTGAAATACAATTTCGCCTTTTAGCCTAGCTTTGCATTGTAATGGTTTGAAGCGTTGAACCTTTGTTTGAAAGATTGTATATATATATGTTTTTCCCTGGGATGAGACTTAGTACCAAGGGATTAGAGTCGGGGTGGATTATCTCTAAGAGTCCATACTCCTTTCCGTCTAACCATGTGCCAACATGGGATTTATCCCTAGATGAAACGACTTGTTACCCTCTATTTTTAGGGTGGCTTAGAATATACCTGGCAAGTAGTCCAATTCCAAGTAGTAGCTCACTTGGTCTTCCTTGTTGTCGGTTGAGGTCACATCCCCGCTATGAATATGTAGGTTTGCATTCATGCATTATGGAGCTTCATGGCATATTGGTACGATATTTATTTTTGATTATATACATTCTTCCTATACATATATGTGCCCTCACCATCTAGCTTTGTAGTAGGTTCATATTCATTTGCATAGCATGCCCACATACTTAGTGCATTATATGTACTAACCCATACTCTTGTCTACATGATCTAATCATGTAGAGACCGAAGACGACATTCATCCACCATTGAATGCTTAGTTTAGATCTCGGCCTTGTTTCTTATGGTGAGCCCTATACTCCAAGGGCAAAATCCACTTTCTTCTAGCTTATGTTTTATTATGTTTTTTCTATCTTGTGACTTGAGGGTGAGCCCGAATTATGTCGAGGCCCCGTCTTATTCTATGTAGAGGAATTGTTGTACCTATCATATTTTATTGTACGCCGTACTATGTGCTTATTTGAGATGTTATGACTATCTACGTTTTGTTATGACTATTTACAATTCTATTATGTTCTTGCTTATGTTATTATGATTGGATGGATGGAATATGCTTATGTGGGAAGTCCCTAGCTCCTATTTGCCCCCATAGCTTAAGTCCTACTCACCCATCCCTTAGAACGTAATTTCTACGTGTTGTGTGATTCATGCTTATCCCATTCTCAGTGATGTCCCCATAGCTTGAGTCCAAAGCCCCAAAATCCCTTAGACTTGTGTGTTACTTATTATATTTCGCAGTTCCAAACCAATGATGTGTGCGATGATTCTTGGATGGCTTGATCGAGGACTCTCGGGTTCTCTTTTGCTATGTCACATCTAGGCCCTATTCTTTGGTCATGATAAAGATGGTATCAAAGCCCTAGGTTTGTAAATAATCCTCGGAGTCCAGCATGCCGCATCAACTAGAGTGTTATTCATGGGTATGATACGCGCCATACCTATGAGTGAGAGGCTATGATGACATTCTAAGAATTGTCTCACTTCGCTGTTCCTTATGTCGTGCTGTGAACTATTTTGTAAGGTTTCCTTAAATGTTGGTATTCTTGTCACTCTTTTAGAAGATGCCTCCTCAAAGATCTCCCTTCCCCAGACAAGCCCCTTGAGAGCCTGTGGAGGAGCAAGTGACTCATGCTAAATTTCAGAATGTGGTTGCTATGTTGGCCCTAGTGGTGACTAATCAAGCTCGGCCAACTAATCCCACAAATGGTAGCACTATGACTTCTATGGTGAGGGACTTCACTCGGATGAATCCTTCAGAGTTCTTTTGTTTGAAAGCTGATGAAGATGCCCAAGAGTTTATTGATGAGCTCAATAAAGTGTTGACTATTATGGGTGTCAGTTCTGAAGAGAAGGCTAAATTGGTTGCTTATCAGTTGAAGGATGTAGCCCAGGTGTGGAACAATCAGTGGCTAGTTGAGAGGATTGCGGATGTTAAGGTTGGTTGGGATGAGTTCAAGTTTGCTTTTCTGGATCGTTTCTTCCCTCTTGAACTTTGGGAGGCCAAGATGACTGAATTTATTAACCTCAGGCAAGGTCACATGTCTATGAGGGACTATTCTCTCAAGTTTTCCAAACTCTCAAAGTATGCTCTTATGCTAGTGGTGGATCCCCGTGCTAGGATACACAAGTTTATTTCTAGGGTTTCTGACTTGGTGGTGAAGGAATGTCGCACCACTATGCTTATTCGAGAATTAGATATCTTCAGGCTTATGACTTATGCTAAACAGATTAAGGGAGAGAAGCTTAAGGAAAGAAGGGTGAATGATTCTAAAAGGGCTGAGTTTTATGGTGGGTTCTCAAATTCTAGGAGTGGTGGTGAAAATGGCCGATTCCAACAAGGCCAAGGTTCGAACATGAAGTTTTCCAACAATAGGGTGCCTCCTCCTAAGGCACCAATTGGGGTGGACTACCGCCTCCCCGTTGTGTCCAGTGTGGGGAAACTATTTGGGTCAATGTAGGAAGATTTTGGGTGCTTGCTTCGGGTGTGGAAGTATGAACCACAAAGTTGCCAATTATCGTAGGAATACAAAGAAAGATCAAGTGACTCCAGGTGGTCAAGGGAAGCCAAAGGCTCAAGTTGGTGGTGCTCCCAGAAATAATAGGTTCTATGCTTTTCATGCCCGACAGGAGGTGGATGAGGCTCCAGATGTTGTGACTGGTATGCTAAAAGTCTTTGATTTTGATGCTTATGCTTTGCTTGATCCGGGTGCAAAATTATCTTTTGTGACTCCTCTGTTGGCTGTTAAATTTGGTTTGAGTCCTGAAACTTTGAGAGAACCTTATTCGGTTTATATTCCCATGGATGAATCTATTGTTACCAGAAAGGTATTCCAGGGTTATCCTATTTCACTTTTGCACAAGGTCTTTCCCGGTGATCTTGTAGAGCTTGAGATGTATGATTTCAATGTTATCCTTGGGATAGATTTGTTACATACATCATATGCCTCGGTCGATTGTAGGATTAGGCAGGTTAGATTCTAGATTCTTAACGAGCCTATTTTGGAATGGAAGGTAGTGATTCCGTGGTTAGGGGTCAGTTTATTTCCCACCTCAAGGCCCGGAAGGTGATTTGCAAGGGATGAATCTATCATATTGTGAGAGTAAGAGATGTGGAAACTGAGTCTCCTACTCTTGAGTCAGGTTTGGTAGTTAACGAGTTTCCTGATATGTTTCCCAAAGATTTGCCCAGTATTCTTCCCGAAAGAGAGGTGGATTTTGGCATAGATCTCCTTTCGGATACTCAACCTATTTCTATTCCTCCTTATTGTATGCTCCAAAAAAACTAAAGGAGTTGAAGGATCAGTTGAAGAACTTGTTGAGAAAGGCTTTATCCGGCCAAGTATTTCACCTTGGGGTGCTTCTATGTTATTTGTGAGTAAGAAGGGTGGGTCGCTCCGAATATGTATTGATTATCGACAGTTGAATAAGGTGACCATTAAGAATAAGTACCCATTGACCATGATAGATGATTTGTTTGATCAACTTCAAGGAGCCACTCATTTCTCTAAGATAGATCTTCATTCGGGTTATCACCAGTTAAAGGTGAGGGAGTATGATATTCCCAAAACAACGTTTTGGACTTGGTACAGGCATTTCAAATTTGTGGTGATGTCGTTTTATTTGACCAATGCCCCCAATAATGTTTATGGATCTTATGAATCAGGTATTCAAGCTATTTCTTGACAGTTTTATGGTTGTCTTCATTGATGATATCCTGATTTACTCCGGAATTGAGTAGGAACACAGGGACCACTTGAGGTTAGTGCTTCAGACCTTAAGGGAGAAGGAATTATTTGTCAATTTTAGTAAATGTGAGTCTTGGTTGGGGGAAGTTGCTTTCCTTGGTCATGTGGTGTTCGGTGATGGTATTAAGATTGATCTTAAGAAGACCGAAGCCGTAAAGAATTGGCCTAGACCATTGACTCCTTCTGATATCTGAAGTTTCCTTGGGTTAGCCGGTTATTATCGGAGGTTTGTTGAGGAATTCGCTTACATTGCGTCCCCATTGACTAAGTTGACTAAAAAAAAGGCTAAGTTTGTGTGGTCAAATGAGTGTGAGAAGAGTTTTCAGACTTTGAAGGACCGACTTACATCAGCTCCTGTCTTGACCTTACCGAATGGATTAGATGGGTTTTTGGTGTATTGCGATGTTTCACGGATTGGGTTGGGATGTGTGCTCATGCAACATGGTAAGGTGATAACTTATGCATCTCGGCAATTAAAGGTTAATGAATAAAACTATCCAACCCATGATCTTGAGTTGGCAGCGGTGGTATTTGCTTTAAAGATTTGGAGACATTACTTGTATGGAGTTCATGTTAATGTTTTCACCGATCATAAGAGCTTAAAATATGTGTTCACTTAAAGGAATCTTAACTTGAGGCAGCGGAGATGGTTGGACTTACTCAAGGATTATGACATGAGTGTTCTATATCACCCAAGTAAGGTGCACGTTGTAGCGAATGCCCTTAGTAGGCTATCCATGGGTAGTGTGTCGCATGTTGATGAAGGGAATAAGGAGTTGGTAAGAGATGTGCATCGTTTGGCTAGGTTGGGTGTTAGATTGATCGACTTGAATGATGGTGGCCTTCTTGTTCAAAGCGGGTCTCAGTCTTTTGTGATTGTTGATGTAAAAGCCAAACATGATTTGGATCCTTCCTTGGAAGAGTTAAAGAAGTTGATTGCCAAAACAAAGGTTGAGATTTTCTCCCAAGGGGGATATGGTGTGCTATGGTATCAAGATCGATTGTGTGTTTCAAATGTTGACGGCCTAAGGGAGGTTATCATGAGTGAAGTTCATAATTCCTAATATTATATTCATCCAGGATCTACTAAGATGCATCGAGACTTGAGAGAAGTGTATTGGTTGCATGGCATGAAGAAGGACATAGCCAAGTTTGTCTCGAAATACTTGAATTGCCAACAAGTAAAGATGGAACACCAAAGGCCCGGTGGTTTGGCCCAAAATATTGAGATTCCTACTTGGAAGTGGGAGGATGTGAATATGGACTTCGTAGTTGGGCTACCCCGTACTCGTAAACAGTTTGATTCTATTTGGGTTGTTGATCGAATGACCAAGTCAGCTCACTTTCTATTGGTCAAAACTACCTATAAGGCAAAAGAATATGGTAAATTGTATATCCGAGAGTTGGTGAGGTTGCATGGTATACCGAGGTCTATCATATCGAATCATGGTACCCAATTTACTTCTCACTTTTGGAGATCATTTCAAAAGGGAATTGGCACTAAGATTAAATTGAGCACCACTTTTCATCCCTAAATCGATGGGCAAGCCGAGAGGACAATTCAAACTTTAGAGGACATGTTGAGAGCTTGTGCGTTGGAGTTCAAGGGAAATTGGGATGATCACCTATCGCTGATTAAGTTTGCCTACAACAATAGTTACCACACTAACATTGGCATGGCTCTATTTGAAGCTTTATATGGTAGGAGGTGTATATCCCCAGTGAGATGGTTTGATTTGTGCGAGATGGCGTTGTTAGGCCCGAATTTAGTTGTTGAGGCTATAAAAAAGGTGAAGTTGATTAGGAAAAGGTTGAAAATGGCTGAAAGTCACCAAAAGTCTTACTCGAATATCAAGAAAAGAGACCTCAAATTTTATATAGGTGATTGGGTTTTTGTGAAGGTGTCACCTATGAAAGGCATTATGCATTTTGGAAAAAAGGCAAGTTGTGTTCTTGGTATGTCGGGCTATATGAGATTGTTGAACGGATTGGAAATGTGGCTTATAGATTAGAGTTGCCTTTGGATATGAGATCTATTCATCCAGTGTTCCATGTTTCGATGTTGAGGAAGTTGGTTGGTGACCCTAAGACAATTGTTCCTTTGGAAGATGTTACAGTGGAGGAAAACTTGACTTATGAAGAGGTGCCTGTTGAAAGCTTGGATAGACAAGTAAAATGGCTTCATAATAAGGAAGTATCTTCAGTTAAAGTGCTTTGGATAAATCAACATGTGGAGGGTGCTACATGGGAGGCAGAGTCAGATATAATAAAGTGATACCCCTATCTTTTCCAATCTACTCAGGCCTAAGGTACTAGGTTCTTTATCTCTTTCCGAATGGTTCTAATTCTTTGTTTTCTTAAGTTTCATGGCATTACATGAATACATGTGCACAAAATGATTTGAATAATGTTTGACATAAGTTTTAAATGACTTTTGAAGTGATGAATGATGCATTATGTTTTATGCTGAAATGTTTCTTGTCTTTCAAGCCTTGTTCTAACCCATTCAAGGATGAATGTTCCCAAGGGGGAGATGATTTAACAACCCAGAAATTTTGAAACTTTACGATGTTGGTTGAGGGTTGATTTGAACCAATATTGCCTAGCTTATGAGTTCTCTGAGTCTCTCTGTATTGGTTACGTTTTGCTTGACATCTTATGGAAGTACTGACTTTAAATGGACATATCTCTTGTTTTGGGATGAGATATGTGAGCCACGACTTATCAAATTGAATCCCCTTGAGTTATCTTCGCAACGCACTTGGTTTCACTCAATTCGGAGTTAGGATGTGAAAATTATGGCCTTTACGTTGGGACTGCCTGTGCATGGAAAGCCTTCTGGGAAAGGGGAGAGGAGTATTGGCTAAGGCACTACCTCACGACAGGCTCATGGGCCATGTGTGGACTCACGGTTCGTGGCGCAGGCCGTGTGACCTCCCACGAGGCATGGTAAAGTGTTTCGGGATGGCCTTGGCCTACAAATCAATTCTATGTATAAGGTTAACATTCCGGAGATCGCGTTGTCTTGACGATGGGGTTCACGGGCCTTGTGGAGGATCAAGATCCATGAACTGGTACGTGTGGATTCCAGTGAGCAACCAAGGGTTTGAGCCAAGGGAGGCTCCATGGACCACCTCACGATCCTTGTAAAGGCTCACGGCTCGTGTACCTGATCGTGTGGTTGTGAGAAGAGAATTTTTCTAAGTATGGAATGTTTGTGGGGAAATGTTCGTCCCAAGTGTAGCTTTACAGAAGTGACTCAAAAACCGTATGGCCCTTCACGGTCCGTGTAGTTGACCGTGTGGGTGACGTTTCAAATTTTTCTATCCATTGCTAGATTGGAGCTCGTCGTCAAGTGAGACCTCACGGTAAGGCTCACGGACCATGAGTCACTACACGGTCTGTGTTGTGTGCTTCGTTAGTGACAGTTCCAGTTTTCTTCCTCATTTCATTAATGGTTTAATTGTAAATTTTAACTATGACAGTTCCAGTTTTCTTACTCGTTTCATTAATGGTTTAATTGTAATTTTTAACTAATCCTAAGGTCATTTTAGCATCTTAAAACCCTCCTAAACTCCTGATTTAGCTCTCTTTACTCTCATTCAATCCAAATCCTCTCAATTTCTTCCAATTGCTCTCAAAGCTCCATTGAAGGCTAGCCTGGGAATCAATGGAAGGCTCCATTCTTCATCAATTCTTCTTGTTCTTCTTGATTGATCAAGGTATGTGGGATTGATTCATGGTTCTCCTTTCAACCATGAAGACCCAAAACTCTCCTCCTTTAATTTTGAAGAATTTTACTTACTTTGAAATTAAGTCTTTTAGATTATGAATGATTTAATTCAATTGAGTTGTGGGCTGTATTTAATTGTTAATTTCAAAGTGAATTAAGCCCTTAATTGTTGAATTCCATTGATTTTATGAAGATTCAATTATGCATATCCCTTTAATTCTTCAATTCAAGCATGGGTAGTATGAGTTATGATTTTGATTATTGATTTCCTTATGATTTAATTATGAATCTATTTTATTATGATAATTTAAATATTGATATCAATTACCCATGCTATTCATTGATCATTGATGTATTGCATTCATGAGCATGGAAGCTTGACTTGATGAAATTCTTGAAATGGGTTTGACCCACTTGACTTGATATGATTTGACTTGATTTTGGTAAGACATGAGATATGACTAGAATGTGATCACATCTTGTATTGATATGGATCTTTGAGCATTTTGGGCGTTTACACTATATTGTTATGTTAGAATGAGCTACTCCTATGCATTGAACTTGGATTTGACACTTAGAACTCTTATTTGGCTTTATAGCCTAATCATGGAAAGATTTGAAATACGATTTGACTTTTTAGTCTAGCTTTGCATTGTAATGGTTTGAAGCATTGAATCTCCATTTTGAAAGCTTGTATGTGTATATGTATTTCCCGTGGGATGAGACTTTGTACCGAGGGATTGGAGTCAGGGTGGACTATATCCAAGGGTCCATACTCCTTTCTGTCAAACCATGGGCCAACATGGGATTTCTCCCTAGATGGGATGACTTGTTACCCCTTATTTTTTGGGTGGCTTGGGATCTACCTGGAAAGGAGTCCAATTCCAAGTATTAGCTTGCTTGGTCTCCCTTGTTGTCAGTTCAGGTCACATCCCCGCTATGAATATGTAGGTTTGCATTCATGCATCATAGAACTTCATGGCATATTGGTACAATATTTATTCTTGATTATATACATTCTTCCTATACATATATGTGCCCTCGCCATCTAGCTTTGTAGTAGGTTCATTATCATGTGCATAGCATGCCCGCATACTTAGTGTATTATTTGTACTAACCCATACTCTTGTCTACATGATCTAATCATGTAGGGACCGAAGACGACATTCATCCACCATTGGATGCTTAGTTGAGATCTCAGACTTGTTGCTTTTGGTGAGCCCTATACTACAAGGGAAAAACCTACCTTCTTCTAGCTTATGTTTTATTATGTCTTTTCTATCTTGTTACTTGAGGGTGAGCCCAGATTATGTCGAGGCCCCGTATTATTTTATGTAGAGGCATTGTTGGACATATCAGATTCTATTGTACGCCGTACTATGTGCTTATTTGAGATGTGATGACTATCTACGTTTTGTTATGACTACTTACGATTTTATTATGTTCTTTCTTATGTTATTATGATTGGATGGATGGAATGTGCTTATGTGGGAAGTCCCTAGCCCCTGCTTACCCCCATAGCATGAGCCCTACTCACTTGTCCCTTAGAACATAATTGCTACGTGTTGTCTGATTCATGCTTATTCCATTCCCGGTGATGTCCTCGTAGCTTGAGTCCAAAGCCCTGAAATCCCTTAGACTTATGTGTTACTTATTGTATTATGCGTTTCTGAACCAATGATGTGTACGATGATGCTTCAATCGCTTGATCGAGGACTCTCGGGTTCTCTTTTGCCATGTCACATCTAGGCCCTATTCTCGGATCGTTACAAGGACTCACCATAAGCAAATTTCCACAAATCAAATCTAACCATGAAGATGTGGATAAGGAAAGTCTCCGATCCCTACATGGTTAGATCATGTAGGCAAAAAGTATGCATTAGTACATTTTAATGTACTAAGTATGCGGGCATGTGATGCATTTGAACATGACAACCTGCATTTCAATATTAGATGACACACATACATATATATAAAAAGAAGTATATGGGAATGAATGTCATAACAATATGACTTAAATCCATGATGCGTGAATGTCATAATACTTAAACATAGCGGGAATGAGACCTCAAACGACATGTAAGACATGTGAGTTATTACATGGAATCCCGATGTTGCCTCTACACTAGAGAAAGAGTATACTACTTGCCAAAGACAACCTATATGCTTACCTTACGTGCCTTGCCCATTTCGGTGGGTGGTGGTACATATATACATCATTTTCATCATCCCTTAAAGGGGCATAAAGTTGAACCTACGATAACACATAGTTATGAGAAACGTAGGCTTCATATAAGGATCCTTGGGGATAGTCTCCCACATCCAATCTCAGTCAGTGCTAAGTCATCATCCCATGGGAATGCATATATATATACATGGTTAAAATAGTACAATAAGTCTTTTCAAATCATAATCATGTATACTTGGGCTTGAGAGTCAAATCATAATTCATAATCATGTATACTTGGGCTTAAAAGCCAAATCATACTTTAATGTATGATCACATACATAGGAATAGATCATTAATACTTGTAAATGATGGTGTATACACACCCATAATTTATTAAATCCATATCATAGACATTATATGATCATATTTCATGTCATAGCCATGCTTGCCTTACATTCATACTCATAATCATAACTGGATAATAACCCACATCACAAATCTCATGAAAATCCTTGTTCATGCATGCTTATGCCATGGGGAATGACAGAATAGCATGGTTACTTGAAATTCATACTAAAAATATCATAATTAGATGAAATCATACTTAATCCATAATGAAATCAACAATTGAAACATACTTGAAATTACCCACACATAAATTCATCATAAAAAGGGACATGCATATTCAATTTTCATAAAATCCATATAAACTGGCATAATAAGACTTAAATCATGTTAAAATCATCAATTGAAATAAACCCATAACTTAATTTCATCAAATTGAAGCTAAATCACAAAATCCACTTGCAGATTATACTTAGAAATCATGAAATTTAAGAAATAGATTTTAGGGATTCATGATTGAATGGGAATCATGAATGAAACCACACATACCTTGAATAAATTAGGAAGATTAAGATGAATTATAGTTGATCTTGAACCACCCTTGAATCCCTTGACTTGAATCTTCAAAGCTTGACTTGAATGGAGTTCATGTACTTGAATTCTAGAGTTTGAGTGTTGGAATTTTGAAAATGAGATGCATTGAATGAATAAGGGTTGATTTAAGGGTCTTAAGATAGGCATAAAAGTCATAAATGACCATGGAAGTGAACCAAATTACCATAGAGCCTTTATTAAAATAGAATTAAAATAATAAGCCAGACCCTTACACGATGGGCTTCACAACTCATGAAGCCTGTCGTGAAGGCCTCCCAATATATGAGATGGTGATTTTTCTCAAGGAAAAATGCCTAAATAACCCTTCACCGACCACACCACGGTCTATGATGGCTTCCACGAGCCGTGCTAGTGCCCGTGGTGGCTCACTTTGTCTAATCAATGGATTCCAAGGCAAGGCCTTTTCTACGATCACTTTCATGGCCTGTAGATGGGTCCATGTGCTGTGAAGTGATCCGTCGAGGGTCACTTGGCTTGGAAAGCCACCAACACACCTAGGCAACCAATTTCACTTTCCAGGATACCTTTACAACCACCTTCACGGTCCTTAAAGGTGTCCCTAGAAAGGCACCTTGGCTAAACTAAAGGAAATCACTTTTCAAGCAATGTTAAGGCTTCTCGGGGCCAAACTCCTTACATTATCTCTCCCTTGGGAACATTCGTCCTATAATGAGTTAGAACATGGATTTAAGAACTTAACTTGAACATAAAATATGTCAACAAGAAGGTACAATGCATAATTCAACATTCAAAACCATTAAATCATCAAATCCATGTTGAAACATCGTTTAAATAATTTTCGTGCTCTTGTATGCATGTCATATCATGAAAACATAAGAATGAAGGAATTAGGACCGTTTGAATAAGAAGAACCTAGTACCTTAGGCTTGAGTAGATTGGAGTAAATAGAGATATTGCTTCATCATGTCTGATTCTGCCTCCTATGCAGCACTCTCCACATGTTAGTTTCTCCAAAGCATTTTAATCGAAGCAATATCCTTGTTACAAAGCCTCTTTACTTGCCTATCTAGGATTTCAATTAGAATTTCTTAATAAGTTCAGTTCTCTTCAAACTCAACACTTTCCAAAGGCACAATCATATTAGAATCACCAATCAACTTTCTCAACATCGACATATGGAAAATCGGGTGAATAGAACTCATATCCGAAGACAAATTCAATCTATAAGCCACATTGTCAATTTTCTCAACAATCTTAGAAGTGCCTACATACCAAGGTCTTAAATTTCCCTTTTTATCAAAATTCATTACACCTTTTATAGGTGAAACCTTTACATACACCCAATCATCAACAAGGAACTCAAGATCCCTATTCCTAACATCCGAATAGGACTTTTAGTGACTTTGAGCCATTTTCAATATTTCCCTAATAATTGCACCTTATCCATAGCCTCTAACACTAAGTCCAAGCCAATCAAAGCCATCTCACCTATCTCAAACCATCCCATGGGGGACCTACATCTCTTTCCTTACAAAGCCTCAAATGATGCCATTCCAATGATAGCATGATAACTATTGTTATAGGAGAACTCAATAAGTGGTATATGATCATCCAAATTTCCCTTTAATTACAACACATATGCCTTCAACATGTACTCTAAAGTTTGAATTGTACTCTCAGCTTGTCCATCGATTTGAGGATGGAAAGCGATACTCAACTTCACTTTAGTACAAAACCCTTTTTGAAACGATCTCCAAAAGTGAGAAATAAATTGGGTATCATGATCCAATATAATAGACATAGGCACACCATGTAATCTAACTAACTTACAAATATATAACTTGACATAATCCTCCGCATTGAAAGTAGTCTTCAACAGTAAGAAGTGAGCTGATTTGGTCATTCTATCAACAATTATCCAAATACAGTCAAAGTACTTCTGGGTACGAGGCAACCCAATCACAAACTCCATATTTACATCCTCCCATTTCCAAGTAAGAATCTCAATATCTTGGGCCAAACCACGGGACCTTTGGTGTTCCACCTTCACTTGTTGGTAATTTGGACAATCAGTTACTAATTTAGCTATATCCTTCTTCATACCGTTTCACTGATACACTTTTCTCATATCCCGATACATCTTGGTGGATCTCAAATTTATAGAATAATGAGAGTTATTAGCCTCACTCGAAACTACTTTCTTAAGACCATCAACATTTGAAACACATAACCGATGTTGGTTCTGAAGCACACCATCGCCTCCTTGGGAGAAAACCTCCATCTTATTTTTGACAACCAACTTCTAAATCAACAATGACAGGTCCAACTTTTGCTTTTCCTTGACATCAACAACCATAGAAGACTCAACATCATTCTGAACATGAATGCTACCATCATTAGAATCAGCCAACCTAACACCTAATCTAGCCAAATGGTGAACATCCTTTACCAACTCTTTCTTAATCTCCTCAACATGAACCACACTACCCATAGATAACCTACTAAGAGTATTAGATACAACATTTCCCTAGCCGAGATGATATTAAACACTCATGTCATAATTTTTAAGAAGCTCCAACCATCTCTTTTGCCTCAAATTAAGATCACTTTGAGTAAACACATATTGCAAGATCTTGTGATTGGTGATGTATCAACATGAATCCCATATAGATAATGTTGCCAAATCTTTAAAGCAAATACCACAATCTCTAATTCAAGATCGTGAGTCAGATAATTTTGTTCATGTACTTTCAACGATCTAGATACATAAGCTATCACTTTACCATGTTACATATGCATACAAAGCAAACCAATCCAAGAAGCATCACAATATACCACAAACCCATACAAGCTATCTGATAATGTTAAAATAGGAACCGATGTAAGCCAATCTTTCAGAGTCTCAAAACTCTTCTCACATTCATTTGACCAAATGAACTTGGCCTTATTTTGAGTCTACTTGATCAACATTGAAGCAGTGCATGAAAAACCCTCAACAATTCTCCGATATTAACCAGCTAACCCAAGAAAAGTCTGATTATCTGAAGGGCCAATGGTGTAGGCCAATTCTTTACCGCCTCAGTCTTCTTCCGATCAACTTAATACCATCTCTGAACACCACATGACCAAGAAAGGCTACTTCACCCAACCAAACCTCACATTTATTGAACTTGGCAAACAGTTGCTTCTCCCTCTAAGTCTGAAGAACCAATCTCAAATGATCTATATGCTTTTGTTTACTCCAGGAATAAATCAAAATATCATCAATGAAGATAACTACAAAATTATCAAGGAATGGATTGATCACCTGATTCATGGGATTTATAAATATCATCGGAGCATTAGTTAACCTAAAAGACATCACCACAAACTCAAAGTGTCACAACCTAATTCTAGTCATGATAGCACCTGTTAGATGCCACTTACATGCAAGCGAATTCCCAACCCCAAGGTACCTATCCTGAATCATTAACACAACGATAGCAGTAATATATACAAAAATACTGCACAACCTACGTAGAACCTGGAATTCATCCGCACAGAGCTACTACGGACACAAGCACACACTTTTATCAATATAATCGTAATATACATAACCAGGAGAAACTCTTACAATATAAGCCAACTATAAGGTACAGGGCTAATGTCTGAATACAAAAGATGACCACCCAAAATAGAAGGAGATTGTAGAAGGTC
The DNA here is from genome assembly GCA_038996855.1 of Solanum aculeatissimum. Lineage (NCBI taxonomy): Eukaryota > Viridiplantae > Streptophyta > Magnoliopsida > Solanales > Solanaceae > Solanum > Solanum aculeatissimum. The sequence goes on along the minus strand of JBCEWC010001852.1, from coordinate 11,273 downwards.
TAGCACTGCTGATGCTCACCAATGTCTCTTGAATTATCTGCGAACCCATAACTCAACAATAACAACAAGTACCTAGACTTGCACCATGGGAAGATGCAAAAATATATGGTTGAGTACTAGTATAAGGCACCCAGTAGAAATCATCGACTGAATGAGTGAAATACTATAAATATAGATTGCTCAAATATAGAGAACTACAGTAACACTAAAAAATAAAAAACTCAAATCAAGGAATAAACATGTATGGAGAATCTCCAAACCCCAACGAAACAACCCAATTGAGGTGCAATGCTATCGACTAAGAAAACCAAAGTTGGACCATATCATAACTATCACCTGACTAAGGTATAGTTTTATATGTGGGTGTAAGACCCTAATATCAATGCCTGTACACCCCTTGAGCACCCATATGCCCAGAGGGTACATCCATGCACAATCAGGGTATATATGGGTGCATGGATCCAAGGACAATCAACTGGGTCCTTGACCTAAGAGCAATCAAAAAAGGTCCTGGACCCAAGAATAATTGACAAGGTCCCAGAACTAAGAATAATCGATAGGGTCCTGGACCCAAGAATAATTGACACGTCCCAGACCCAAGAGTAATTTGTAGGTTCCCAGACCTAAAGATAATCGATAGGGTCCCAGAACCAAGAGTAATCGATAAGGTCTTATACCCAAGAGTAATTGATAGGGTCCCAGACCCAAGAATAATCAATAGTGTCCTATACCCAAGAATAATTGATAGGTTCTTAGACCTTGGAAATGGTATCCAAGACTCAAACTCATATATATGGCTATCGAGCCTTGCACCATGGAGAGCATCAAAGGACTCAAACTCAAAGGTGTGGCCATCGACATTCGGACCATATGATGCATCATCCAGGTCTCAAAGCATAAGAATAGTCATCCACCCAACTAGTCTATCTGGAGATCCAACAACATTATATCTTATTACAAGTATCACAAGACCCAAACAATGCATAACTATCATATCCCTTATACTATAGCACTTATCCCCAATATTAAGTAAGTATAACAAGTGCAAAATAGTCAACAATTGTATATAGAAGCATATATTTCATAGAGCAATATAGAACCATGCCAAGCCGAAGATGAGTATGTGCCAATCTAGCAAACCACCAATATTTAGAGAAAACATAGATAGTCACAGCTGTATCATAGGTACCCCAAACAACCAGGCCCATCTGAATAATATCTAACCCCAAAACAAACTCACATCATATCATACAGTAAATACTACCCCCCTAACTGTCATATCTTAGTAGCCTCAGGATACACCAGCATATAGACAAGATTCAAACTCAGTATACATACCTTTCACACAGTGTCAGCTCATATCTGGCCTTTATTTGGCCCTCTCATAGTGTAACAGTGCCAGGACTCAGCTATTATCAAAACTACAACTAATACAGTCATCAACATTGGGATTACTATCCCACATCATCATATACTACACATACGGAGCACAACAAGCCATATATAACACATATTTAGCAACTCAACCCATAAATAGTTTATTCTTACACATTTTAACTCAAACATGCATATATTCAACTTAGTCTAAGGTTAAAATAAGCCTAGCATACCTGAAAGGAAATTCATCATGCTCCTACTTAGTCCACTCGAGATTTCCCATTTTTGATCACCTCCAGATGCTACGTAGTTGTCAAAATATGAGTCACAAGGTCAATACGGTTGATTTGACTGCAAATCTCAAGAAATAGGTGGAATTATATCAATTATGCCTAAAATAGAGAAAAAAATCAGACCCACACCTGAAATCGTAAACAAACCACCATAAAATGATTCACACATCATCCTGAATCTATAGCCAAAAATTGAGCCCAAAGAGAAACGTCTAAAAACAAGGTTATATTTTTTATAAAAAAAATTTGTATATAAAACTTCTTGGTCAAATTCCATAAAAATTTAGTCAAATTATTAGAATCCAAACAAAACCACAACATTTCTCTCAGAAAATAAATTACTTAGAGATAAATTTTACTTAATTCTAATAAGAATTGACCAAGTTATCATAATGTAAAATTTTTGCACATTTTCAATACCTAATCAGTGAAAAATAGTGATTTTACCTCAAAATATGTTCCAAAGCTTGAACCCAACATTTCTACGGTGTTCCTCATGAAACTTTCTACAACACATCCTTTTGATTCACTAAAATTGGAGTTATAGATCAATTTTTATGTGCAGATGAAGTTTTGCCTTTAAGGCTGTCGTGACTAGACTTTTATAGGCTGACACTACCTCATGCCATTAGCCTTCACAAACGCAGCATGCTAGGAATGAATGTGAGGCTGGCATATACCAGGCCTTCACGAACATGGTCAAGGCATCACGAACGTATGCCTATGGCACGCTGGCCCTGCCTGAATATGCCAGGCCCTCCACGAATGCTGAGGGCTGGCCTTTTGCTTTTGCACCAACTATTCTCAAAACATATTTGGGGCATTCCCAACCATCTAATTTCTGTTTTCTACAAATAAATAGTGTAACCACATAGATTTTAATGTTCTAAATCCAACAATGCAGTCAGAATTCCAAACAGAGCATCCTACAGAAAAATAAAGGTCCTACTTCTTTTCGGCTAATTTTAGCTAAAAGAACCGAGGGGGGTCAAAATGTACTCAAAAACCTCCCTATCCGATGAAAGGTCATTTTTCGCCATATTCCATGTTTCGAGCTGTCCATGCCATCAGATTCCCATTTGGAGCACATTTAGTTATTTTTTTTTTTATAGAAAATCACTTTTTAGCTTTTGGTTTAACTGATTTTACAATTTCTAACTTAAACTCACCTCAGGACCCTCAACCTTGGACCAACCAGGCTCCTAGCCTAATTAAAACCATTCTAGAATTGATGGAATCATCAAAATTCTATTGTGAGGCAGTTTGCTAGGACTTCATTAGAAAACTCATTTTTACATTTATAGTTTCCAAATAATTAACAAATCCACATAAATCAGAACCAACCCAACTAATAACCATTCTAATAGTCCCAATAAGTCACAAATGGCCTGAGGTTTTCATAGACATACTCAAATCAACAAAATAACAATAGAACCACAAATATGGCCCAGTGAGTCATTACAATGTGCTTCTATTCTAAACCTTCCTGTCGAGGGAGAGAGTTTTATTATGTATTATGATGCCACCTATATCGGGTTAGGATATGTATTGATGCACTGAGATCGGGTTATTGCCTATGCTTCTTTCCAGTTACATGCCTATGAGCATAACTACCCCACACACGACTTAGAGTTGGCAACAATAGTAATTGAGCTCAAGATCTAGAGACACTATTTATATGGAATTCATTATGATAACTATACCATCTACCAAAGTTTACTGTATATTATGACTCAACGAAATTTGAATTTGAGGCAAAAGTAGTAAATTGAGCTCTTGGCTAGTTGTGATCTCGCTATTTTATATCAGTTAGCAAGGATAATGTGGTAGAAGATGCCTTTATTTAGGAAGAAAGGAGTATGGGTAGTCTAGCACACTTGACTATAGAGGAACGACCCTTACCTTTAGTCATCTAGTCCCTAGCTCACAAGTTAGTCTAATTGAATATTTTAGATTTTAGCTGAGTGTTGACCTTTATTGAGGATCAATCTTCATTGATTGATCAGATTCAGACCCGACAGTTTGAGGATGAGTCATTTGTAAGTCTTTGAGATAATTTTATTGGGTTAGTGGTCAGGCTATAGTTGATTCAGACAGGATTTTCAGATTTCATAGCCAGTTATGTGTTCCTAGAGTGGGGGATTTGATACAATTGATTCTGCATGAAGCACATGACTCCTGATATTCTATCCACCCAGGTACATCGAAGATGTATCAAGATCTGACACAACATTACTGGTGGGACACTATGAAGGGAGATAGTGCCGATTATGTATCACATTGCCTTAGTTGCCAACAAAGTAAAGGTTGGGCACCAGTGACCTAGTGGGACACTCCAACTATTTCCCATTCTCGAGTAGAAGTGGGAACATTTGGTTATGGACTTTATTGTGGGGCTCCCACATACTTCCACAACTTATGATAGTATTTAGGTTATGGTTAATCGGCTGAATAAGTCTACATATTTTCTTCTGGTTCAATCTATCTTCAGTGCTGAGAAATTAGTTCATGTTATATTCAGAAGATAGTCTAATTTCATGGGATGCCAGTATCTATTATATCTGATCGAGGGTCATAGTTTACCTCTAGCTTTTAGAGGGCTTTTCAGTGAGAGTTGGGCACCTAGTTTGATATGAGTAGAAATTTTATCCTTAGAATGATGGCAAGTCTGAGCACGTTATACAGGTTCTAGAGGATATGTTACAGGCTTGTGTGTTAGAATTTGGGGGATAGTGGGACCAATTTCTTCTATTAGTTGATTTTTTCTTATAATAACAACTATCACACCAACATTCAGATGGCCCCGTTTGAGGCACTATATGGTCAACAATGTTGTACTCTAGTTGGGTGGTTTGAGTCTACAGAGCCAGGTTTGTACAACACAGATTTACTATAGGATGCTTTATCAAGGGTTAAGGTTATTTAGGATAGACTGCAGACAACTCAGACTTGACACCAGAGCTATATCGATCATATTCGATTCTTACAATGTGAGGTTGGATGAAAAATGTTCATGACGGCGTCACCCTTGAAAAGGGTCATGCAGTTTGGTAGACAGGGTAAGCTTAACCCTAGTATATTGGCCCTTCTGAGGTCTGAGAGTGGTCGGGTTTCCTACATATGAGTTAGCCCTACCTCAAATTTATTCTAGTGTGCATCCCCTTTTTTTATGTATCAATGTTGCACTGGTACATTCCAGATATGTCACATGTGCTTCAGTAAAGTTATAATTGTCTGACATTTGTTGAGGAGTTGGTGGCCATTCTAGCCAATTATACTTGATAATTACGGTCCAGGGTTATATCGATGGTTAAGGTTCAGTGGCATCACCGTCCGGTCGAGGAGGCTACTTGGGAGTTGGAGGAAGAGATACGGGAGCTGTATCCCAGCCTATTTGAGCCATCAAGTATGGATTTATTTTTACTTTTGCAAATGAAAGTCCAATTAGTAGGGGATGTTGTAATGATCCTCCAGGTCATTTCTGTGGGGGATGTTATAATGACCCTCCGGGTCATTTACGTGGTTATTCTGTCTATTTAAGCATGTGTATGGAAACCTCGGGCTATTTATGACTTATTGGGACTGTTGGGATGGTTGTTAGTTGGGTTGGTTCTGATTTATGTGGATTTGTGAGTTAATAGGAAGTTATAACTGTAAAATTTAGTTTTCTGGTAAAGTCCTACAAATGGTCTCAAAATGGAATTCTATCAGTTTTATATTTCTAGAACAACCAAATTAGGCTAGAAGCATGGTTGGTCCAAGGTTTGAGGGTCCCGGGGTGAGTTTAAGTAAAAAAATTGTAAAATCAGTTCAGTTAGAAGCTAAAAAGCGATTTTCTATAAATCCTAGCTAAACATGCTCAGAATGGGAATTTGATAGCGTGGTGAGCTCCAAAACGTCAAATATAACCTAGAATGACCTTCCATGAAATGGCAAGGGCTTCTGGGTGCATTTTGACCCCTCAATTCTTTTAGCTAAAATTAGCCGGTAAGAAGTGGGATCCTCATTTTTCTATAGGATGATCCGTTTGGGAATTTCTATCACACCTTTTGATCCATAACATCAAAATCCATGTGATTACACTATTTGTTGTTGAAAATAGACATCAAACTCAAAAATGTTTTGAGGATAGATGGTGCATACAGTAGTAGGCCAACTCTACACATTCCTGGAGGGCCTGGCGCATTCGCACAGGGCCAATATTCCATTGGTGTGCTTCGCGGTGCTTGCCGCATTCTTGGAGGCCTGGCACATGCCAGCCCTGCATTTGCGTCTGGCATGCCGCATTTGTAGAAGATAATGGCATGAGGCGGTGCCGCCTATAAAAGGCTGGTTATGACAGCCTTGAAGGCAAAACTTCATCTTAGCATAAAAATAGATCTGTAACTCTGATTTTAGTGATTCGAAAGGCTGTGTTGTCCGAATGCTTGCGAGGAACATTGTGGAAGTGTCGAATTCCAATTTTAGCATATTTTTCGAGGCCAAATAATTATTTTTCACTGATTAGGTATACAAAATATATGAAAACTTTACATTATGATATCTCGGTCAATTCTTATCACCATTAAGTAAAATTTGGGTCTAAGTTGTTCTATTTTTCGAGAGGTGTGGTATATTTGGATTATGATAATATGACTGAAGTTTTGTGGAATTTGATTGAGAAGTTTTATATATAAATGTTTTCTAATAAGAAACGTTCCCTCATTTTGAGTCATTTCTTTGTCTTTTGGGATTTGTTTTAGGCACAATTTATAGCTATGACTCGAGGTCATGTGAGGATCATTTTATAGGGGTTTGTTTAGGATTTTTGGTGTGGGACCTAGTTTTCCTTATTTTAGGTGCTATTGATGAAATTTCACCTGTTTCTTGAGATTTTGCAGTCAAATCAACCGTATTGACCATGTGACTCATATTTTTATAGCTGAGCAATATCTAGAGGCAATTAAAAAGGGGAAAGCTTGAAGTGGACTGAGTAGGTGCATAATGAATCACTTTTCGGGTAGGGTAGACTTCTTTATACATTAGATTGAGTTGGAATGTATGTATGTTTGAGTTGAAATGTGTAAGAATGTATTGTGTATGGGCTGGGTTGCTAAGTATGTGTTGTATATAGGTTGTTGTGCTATGTATGTGTAGTATATGATGATATGGGATGATAATCCCTGTGTTGATGACTGTATTATCTATAGTTTTGATAATAGCTGAGTCCTAACATCGTTACACTATGATAGGTCTGATAAAGGCTATATTTGGGCCGATACTGTATTATATATACGTATACAATGTTTGATTGTTATCTATATGATGGTGTAGCTTGAGGCTATTGACTTATGATAGTTGGAAGGGTAGTATTGACTGTATGCTGTACTATGAGATTTATTTGGAAATAGATATGATTCAGATGGGCCTAGTTGTTTGAGATACAACTATGACTATTTGTGTTTGCTCTAAATACTAGTGGTTGGCTCGATCGGGACATACTTATCTTCGACTGATCATAGTTTCATATTGCTCTGTGACATGTATGCTTTTGTATACAGTTGTTGAGTATTGTGCAATTGTTATACTTAATGTTGAGGATACGTGCTATAGTTTGAGAGATGTGATAGTTACACTTTGTTTGGGCCTTGTGGCTCTTTCCATGAGCTATGATGTTGTTGGATCTCCGGATAAACTAGTTGAGCAGATGACTATTTCTATACTTTGGGACCTAGATAGCACATCATGTAGTCCGAGTCCTGATAGCCATACCTGTGAGTCCGAGTCCTGGGTGGTGCTTTCCGTGGTCCAAGTCCTTATGGTGATGTTTCTGAGTCTGAGTCTTGGATGCCATTTCTGAGGTCTGAGCATTTGTTAATTATTCTTAGGTCTGGTACACTATCAACCACTCTTAGGTCTGGGACCTTTTGATTACCCTTGGGTTTGGGACCTTGTTAATTATTCTTAGGTTGGGACCCTATCGTTTAGTCCTGGGTCTGGGACCTTGTCGATTATTCTTGGTACTAAGACCCTGTCAATTATTCTTTAGTTCGGGACCCCGTTGATTTCTCTAGGGATCAGGGAGCCAATTGATTATCCTCTGATCTATACATACCTTGATTGTGTGTGGGTGTACCCTCTTGTCTTATGGGGCTTGGGAGCATACATACATAGATATTAGGGTCTTACACCTACATACGACACTATACCTTAGTCCAGTGACAATTGTGATATGGTCCTACTTGGGTTTCGTTAGTCAATATCATTACACATCACCTGGGTTATTCAATTAGGGTTTAGTGATTCTCCAGACATGTTTATTCCTTAATCCGAGTTTCGATTTATTAGTCTAACTACAATTCTCTATATTTGAGTATTCTATATTTATAATATTTTACTCAGTTGGCCAATGATTCCTACTCGGTGCCTTATACCGGTACTCACCCCTACATTTCTGTATCTTCCCATGGTGAAGGTGGGTACTAGCTACAACCACTAAGTTAGGGGCTTGTAAATGATTCAGGAGACATTGGTGAGCATTAATAACGCTAGACGTTTTACTGTCTCCTTCTGTTTTCGCTACCCCTCTTTTGTATTCAAACATTGGCCCTATACCTTATAACTAGCTCGTATTATAGGTGTTCCACCTAGTTATGTATATTACTATTATATATATATGTATGTGTGCGCACTTGTGTCTATAGTAGATCTGTGCGGATTACTTCTAGGTTTTGGGTAGTTGTGCGGTGTTTGTTTATATATTGCTGGTATTGTTGTGTTAGTGATTCAGGATAGGTACCAAGGGTGAGGAATTGGTTTGTTTGTAGGTGGGATCCAACAGGTGCTATCATGATCAAAACTGAGCCGTGACACAAAGTGATCATATCTAGTCTAGAAAGCCATCTTGGGAATATCACATTCCCTTACCCTAAACTGATGATAACCGAAACAGAGGTCAATCTTTGAGAAATGGGTAGCCCCTTTCAATTGGTCAAACAAGTCATCAATCCTTTGAAATGGTTATTTATTTTTTATGGTTACCTTTATTCAATTGCCGATAGTCGATACACATCTGAAGTGAACCATCCTTCTTTCTCACTAATAACACATGAGAACTCCAAGGTGATATACTTTGCCTAATAAAGCTCTTCTCCAAATAATCTTTCTACTCCTTTAATTTAGCAGGATCTATACAATTGGGAGGAATGGAAATAGGTTGAGTATCGAGAAGGTCTATACCAAAGTCTACTTCCCTTTAGGGTATAATACTAGGAAAATCTTTGGGAAAGACATCCAGAAACTCAATAACCATAGGGACTAACTTAATAGTAGGTGACTCTGACTCCAGATATCTAACCCTTACTATATGATATATACACCCCTTAGAAATCATTTTCCAAGCTTTGAGATAAGAGATATACTAACCCTTAAAAGCGAAGTCACCACCCTCCCACTCAAGAATGGACTCATTTGGAAACTGAAACTTGACTCTTCAAGTTCTACAATCTATAAAGGCATATGTAGCATGCAATCAATCTATCCTAAGAATAATATCAAAATCAAACATCTTAAGTTCAACAAGATCACATTGAAGGACTTTATGCAAGACTAAAATAGGACAACCCCGATAGACTCTTTGGACAATAATAGACTCACCCTTGGGAGTATAAACTGCAAATGGCTCTCTCAAAATTTCAAGACTCAAACAAAACATAATAGCCAAGAGAGGAGTCATAAAAGATAATATTGCACCAAAATCAAGAAAATCATATACATCAAAATCAAAGACTTTGAACATACTTGTCACCACATTAGGAGTCTCCTCCATCTCTTGCCTAGCACGCAAGACATAAAATCTGTTGTTTCGAGGAGCACCAACTTGTTGAACCTTTGGTTGGACTTGACCACCCAAAATCATTTTTCCTTGACTCTTCTTTAGAGCTTTAGGACAATCAACAAGCTTATGACCCATCTCACCACACCCATAACAAGCACCTGTATCCCTCAAGCATCTACCCGATTGATTCTTTCCATACTTGTCACACCTAGGACGTGTTGGCCCACCTTCAACCTATGCCCTGGAGGAGGTACTCCCTAAGATAAGTTTAAGCATTCTTGCACGGGGTCAGCTACTAGTGTAGGAGTATACTTGGAGAGTTTGTAAACTTGAGAGCATATTCCTTCACACTCATTCCACACTGTTTGAGGTTGATTAACTCTGTCAGTTTGGCCTCCCTGAGTTCAAGAGGAAAGAAATGAACCAAGAAAGCAAACTTGAACTCTTCCCAACTAACTCCGTCATTCCCAACTCTTTCAGCCAATCATTGAGTGTACCACACTTAGGTCACTCCCTTCAACTAGTAACTAGCTAACAACAGTCAATACCTTAGAGATCTCATCAATGAATTCCTGGTCAACCTCATCAAATTTTGAACCATATAATTTTGAAGGGTTCATCCGGGTGAAGTCTCCCACTCTGGCAGTTGGAGTGGGGACACGGGGCGGAAGAATGGCCGACCTAGCCTAACTAGTCAGAACTTGAGCTAGCATGGTAAAAGTACTCCAGAACTCATCTTACAAAACTGGATCCCCCATGGGCTCTTAAGGAATTTGATCCTTATCAATAGGGGCCTATCTTGCTTGAAGGGCTCTTTTCAGAGGCATATTCTGTAAGGGCATCAAGGACATTTTTCAGAGTTAGGAAAACTCAAGATTTGTTTCATGGAATGACATGAACAATGAAGAAGTGAGACATTTCCTAAAACACCTTATGGCCTCCTTGATAAGGATCAATAAGAAAGGAAAGAAAAAGGAACAAATAAAAAGATATGTAGATTAAATTCAAGTTATTGAAATTATGGGCAACAAAGGACTAAAACCCCTACCTCCCAATTGACTTCAACAACCCAAATAAAACCCTAGCAAGATAAATTAAAGGGAAACCAAAAATCACAAATGGGTAACACTTTAATTAATCAAGAAAATAAGTCAACTAACAATTTCAAGAGTTCACCCTATCACTAAGAAGATACTACAATTTGAGGATTTAATATTCAACATAATCTAAGTCTTCCAAATGATAAAATATGACTATTTATAATAAGTAAATAAAAGAAGACATTCTCTTTACAATTTTACCCTTAATGAGTAAGGGCCTTTTTTTGTTGCCTTCTTTTCAAATCCTTGAATTCAAGTAATAGCCATTTGCACACATAGCCTCTTTTCTTCCTTTTCCTCACTTCGATGGAGCTTCCATACATTCTAAGCCTTTCCTTGGTGTCCCTCAAGCTCCTCTAATGCTTCCTTTTTCATGAACATTGCTTGTAGGTCTTGGAGATCTATTGCTTGACTCCTTGTGAATGGTCTTGAGGGGTACATACCACTCATGTTAGTGTCATCTATGCTTTGCATGTTATCATCTTCCCCTTCTTGGAAAGGATTCGTCCTCGAATCTAAAGATTCACTTACAACACAAGGAGATAAATCACTAATATTGAAAACATTATGAACATTATACTCACTTGGCAAGTCAATCATGTAGGTATTGTCATTGATCCGCTTGAGTACTTTGAAAGGTCCATCTCCTCTTGGGCTTAGCTTTCCTTTTCGAACATGTGAAAACCT